>JAEIFU010001048.1:0-84121 GCA_018904235.1 Lordiphosa stackelbergi
TTTTCACTTTTTCGGTAGGTGCTCTTACATTTTTAAGCCATATCGACATAATTGTCAAGATAGAGTCAAACAAGATATGAATCGAAAGGCAATTGAACTGCCAGTAATTGCGTAGAACATTGTTTTTAAATCGGCTTAGTAGTTTGGATACAATACACCAAAACATTTCGAAAAATACAATTTTTTACTCAAAATGGGTCATTCTTTTATAAACCGAACTGTTTAAAAATTTTTATTTTTCATTTTAATAAAAAAATCCAAAATTAGATCTCGACATGCCCTCTAGCGTAATTTGCGGTTTTTGCACAAAAATTTTTTTGTTAATTTTATAAACAATTTCAAAAATCGTCAAAAACGGAAAAATGGAAAAAAGGGTTTTTTAAAAACGTGATATCTCAGGTTTAGTTTGTCGGACAGGTATAAAATTGATACTGGTGGAAAGTATTTTACTGTAGCTACTCAAATAATAGTTTTTAGAATTTTTTAAATTATTTAATAATATTAAGTAATTGTTGCTAAAAATTATTTATAATTTTTTTCTCAGTGTTAACCACCATGATATAGCTTCTAAGCATAAACAATGTATTGTCCTAAACGTAATTTAAATTTTGGTGTTTTCAAAAAGATGGAGACTTTTATAGTTTAAAAGTTATGAATTTTGAAGTTATAAACAAATAAAAGTTGTCCTTAAAAATACGTTGCCACTCAGTCAGTTTCAAAGCTCTACGACTGAAACTTGGCAAGTGGGCTTTATATATATCAAGCTTTTCAAAAGTGTCAACATCACACAGATCGGACGTCTATTTCATATAGCTGCCATACGAATGCTATGATTATTTGCATTTTGTTGTGGATTAGGGTGACCAGAGTTTTGAAAGTATATTATACCACAACCAAATTCAGCATTTCTATGGCAGCTATATGATATAGATGTCCGATCTGTGTGATGTTGGCAATTTTGAATAGCTTGATAAATATAAAGCACAATTGCCAAGTTTCAATCACATGACTTTAAAACTGACTACGTGAAAATTTTATTTAGAGGCATCTTTTTGTTGTTGTACTTCAAAAATTCATAACTTTAATCCAAAAGTCTCCATCTTTGAACACCCCAGCCAAAGTTATATTTAGGGCAATAAATTTTAAAAGAGAAAGCACGAAGATTTAAATATGTAAGTAATTATAGCAACGTAAGTAATATTATTAAATGATTTAAAGTCCTAAAACTATGTATATTTGAGTCTCTGCAATAAAATTTTTAATTATAATATTACGCGTTGAACCCCCTCGATTCACCAGTATTTATGGCGATTTTAATTGTTTATAAAATAAAAAAAACGTGAAAAAATTCACTATGAAAATAACTATCTTTTAAGCCCCTCATTTACCGTAGCAAAAAAAACAAGTATTTTTCAATCTAATGAAAATAATAAAAATAATAACTGTTCGGTTTATAAAAATCAACTGAAAATTCAATTTTAAATGCTTAGAAAAAATATAAAAAAATCCAAAAAAATATTTTATTTTTTTCTACTTAAGAATCACGACACACTTTTACGAAGACAATATAAAGTATAGGAAAATCGGGTTTTGATCCGTATATGGATCAAATTGGGGTAGAAATAACATACAAATTTTGGTATGTGTGTGTACACAAAAAATAATCTTGTATTTTTCTTGGCGAAAAGCCAGAACAAAAATTATAATCAGAACCGAACAAAAAGTCGAAGCAAAACGGAAATTTATTTTTGAATAATCACCAAAATACCACATTTTTTCGCACTAAATTGCTCGCAGCTCCTGTGTTTGTTCATAGATTTTGATAATCGTTATCTGGTTTTCTTTGTAATTAAAGTTAGAAGAAATAAAAATAATTTTTTAGATTTTTAGATATTTTCTATGCGTTAAAGAATTGAATTTTCTTGCATTTTGATAAAATATTAATTTTTGAAATGTTTTGGTGTATTATCAAAACTACTAAGCCGGTTAAAAAAATTTAAAATTATATTATTCTTTTTTTTATTATATTTTATCGCAACAGACTAGTAAAAATCAAAAATGCATATTTACCCTCGTAAAGTAAAAGGGTATACACAAGTCCAAACAGGCAGAAGGACATTCCCGACCATATAAAGTATATATTCTTGATCAGCATCAACAGCCGAGACGATATAGACTTGTCCGTCTGTCCGTTTGTCCGTCTGTCCGTCCGTCCGTCTGTCCGTCTGTCTGTATGTACACCTAGATCTCAGAGATGGTAAGAGATAGAGGTTTGACATGTATGGGACAAATGCTTCTTTTGTCTGCACGCAGATCAAGTTTGTTTTCAAATTTTGGCCACGCCCCTTCCGCCCCCGCAATTTGGAAAAAAGTTATATCTCCTACAGTTTTAAAGAAAAAAATTTCATTACCTTCTAGAGATCGATTTGCCGGAAATGATAAAGATTGATGATCGGTTCTCAAGTTATGAGCAAAAAAATGAACCAAAGCCCCCCCCGCTACCACCCATCCACCCTAAAAAATGTTGCATACTTTTTGGATGGTCACACTAAGGAACGCAGGAACGCTGTTAAACATGTTTTTTCATGAGTAACGGGTATATCGTGGAAGTCGTAGGCCGACTTTAACTTACGCTCTCGTTTAAAAATATTTTTTGGAAGTGAAAAAATTTTGAAATAATAATGTACTAGTGTAATTAAACAGTGGAAACGAATGACCCATCGGAGATTATGCATTTATCGGTGAATTTCGGATAGAAAGCTTTAGATGAACGAAAACTCCATTCGTGCCAACAAAAACCGGCACACATTTTAATCTGTGCCGCCCAAATTAAGAGGACAAAAAGTGTGCTTGTGTTGGTGAACTCTCTTGTTCTCTCCAGACTATAGCCGTTTTACTTTCAATTCAGAGTTCACCGATTCACACAATCATGAGTTCGGCTCGCGTTTACATAAAAACACGAGTTACTTCGGGCCCCGGCTCCGATTCAAACGAATATATCTCCCAGTACACAGTGGGAGATTTCGCACATTTCTGTGAAATTAATCCAAATTTCAGATTTAAAATAATGAAATCACTGGTATAATATTTTTGCCATATAATTAAATAAAACGCCGCGTTTGACTTAAAAAAATTATTTCTTATTATTTGTTTTTGACTTAATTTTATAATTAAAAATTTAGTTTTTATTGAAAAAACAAAATGTATTTTTATTGGTAAAATGTTTATACCCTTACAGAGGGTTTGTAACGCATGGAAGGAAGCATCTCCGACCACATAAAGTATATATATTCTTGATTAGTATGACGAGCTGAGTTAATATATCCATGTCCGTCTGTCCGTCTGTTTCTATGCTGTCTCCTCCGTCAGTATTAAAGCTATCTTAACCAAACTTTTCACGAAGTCTTTTGATACAAATACGCTGCACATTTATCGGAACCGGCCGGATCGGATGACTATAGCATATAGCTACCATAAGAACGATCGGTTAAAATAGTAGTTTTAGTGAGAAAAACTTTTTTGTTTTCAATGCTATCTCTCCCAACCCTCGTATTTTAAAGTATTCTATGATTTCACATAATTTCACAGAGATTTATCAATAGACCTCGGATTTTGCATATTTGCATATTTTTTACGGATTAAGATAGGTAAATTCTGATGACACCAAAGTTCGTTTCATTAAAAATAGAGGTGAAAACAATAGGCATATTTTGAAATAATTTGCATGAAAATGCATATGCACAATTCATGCCAAAATATGAAAACAAAAAATGCAAAATATGCAAAACTTTCCTATGTTAAACAAATCGAAAAATAATATAAAACCGATTTAAAGAGTGGTATGCATATTGAAATTTTAATAATTATTGCCAGATATTAAAGTAGAGGAAATGATACACAAAAACAAACACGATATTCGGTATCATACGGGTATTTTGAATATCAAATCGGTCTTCATCTGAAAAATATCAACATAATATTATAGCGTCCATTTATTAAGGTAGAAAAAGTATCACATTGAAATGAAAAATTGATATTATTTCGATATTATTAAAGAGAGGGCTGATGTCTGATCTTTTTTTCTGTTTACTTAATACATGTTATATATTACGATAAAAAATTATAATTTTCTCTCAAAAACCATTTTGTGAGCGGAAAAGCTTCATTCAACGTCACAAAAGTACTTGGGACAAATTTTTATTTAATAATATTTTCAAATGCCACGGATTCAAGTCCAAACAAATCTTCAACATTTAGATTCAAAATATTATAAATTTTGGAAATGATACTCAAATTTCTCTTTTAAATCCATTCCGAAATCAACATTTTCTGCTTCCTTAAACAAATTTATTGACTTTGCTTCTATTACTCCCTCCATGCTATCTGCATAAAATGATGCATGTACCCCACCTGGGTATGATCGGTTTTGGTGGTAACGCCTTGTTAAGTATTGGCTTTTTGCGTTGTACTCTGAGCGAACTATTACGAAATATTTGTTTAGACAGGATAATAACGAGTTAGCGTCAGGAAAACATTGTTTATACTTTTCCAGCAATTAAATTCAAACCGTGTGCCAAACAAGTATTATGTATAAGATTCGATAAGATATATAAATATATATCAGCATCCGTTAAAAGCACCAATACTTTTGACTCCTTTCCGTGTGGCCACAGAGTACGAATGTTGCCGTTTACAAATCGAGAAACAGTTGAATTATTTATTTTTCCAACTGTTTACACGACAATAAATGAGCATGAAGATTCGTTTTCGCTCAATGTCCCTACAATCAAATTCTTATATTCTTCTGTATAGCTTGCAACTTATTATTTAACGAGTGGAATTCATTTTCTCAATGAAATTAATTTGCATATATTTTGCATATTTTTAGCATAAATTAATGCATATCTTTTGCATATATTTTGCATATTTTCGATATGCACTAAAATTTGTTATATTTTAACGATTAAAGGTCTAAATAAAAAGTTTCGTACTAATCTGATGAAAATTATGAAAATATGCAAAATCCGAGGTCTATTATCAAAATCGGATAACTATACACTAAAACGGTTGACAAATCAATTTTACAGATTACACCAATCCACGGCATTTTTTAATTAAATTGAATGTCGGATAAATCGTATCTTAGGAAATCGATAAAAATTCCCAAAATTACAAGTATCATTGTCTGAAGGTCTGAATTGAACCAAACCAAAGCGTTTTTCTTTGTGGTTTTCGGTACGGTTCAGCATTCTCGAAAAAAAAGCCGATTCGGTTTGTCAGCTGGAATTAGCGGTTCGGTTCAAAACCGGTTTGCATCCCTGAAACCAACCGGGGGCTGCGGCATCTAAAGTTAGATCTGTAGCGGGAAGCGTTTAGCCACTTCTCTGTGCTGGATGGCTCCTGAAAGGACACTTTCCTTCCTTAATCATACGACCACCTCATACAAAAATTGTCTCTTTCCAGGCTTTTATCCTCATTATGGCCCGCAGACTAGAAATCACTTTGAATCTGATTCTTGGCATTGCCTTGCTCAGTACGAGCAGCAGCACCAGCAGTTCCTCCAGCAACACTACTTCCGCCCTGGGTGTTTACATTGAACGGGCCCCCGAATCCGCTGTGGCTCCCAAGGGCGACGAGGTGGTCTTTGAGTGCGAGATGAATCTAAAGCCCGATCGTCTGGACTGGCGATTCAGGCACAATGGCAGCGATCCCTATCGCTATCTGCGTCCTGCAGCTGGCTATAATGTGACCAACAGCAATGAGGAGCGCACCTGGAAGCTGCGCATCTATGTGAGTGCCCAGACACTGGGCGACTACCAGTGTGTGGCCTGGTATGGACCGGCGGCACTGGCCTCGACGCCCGCCCGCCTCACCCTCGTCTCCATTTCGATAGACAATGCCAATGGCTACAGCCGGCATGCGGTCAGGTGGAGTGTGGCTCCGCGCAACTGCGTCTTGGTGCGATGCGGCAGCGTGACCTCAAACCCGCCCGCCATCTGGAGTTTCTACCGCAATGGCGAGAAGCTGCCACAATCGGAACTGTTGTCGGGAGCTGCGGGTGCTCTGGTCCTGAGCTCGGTGAGCGCCAAGGATGCGGGTAACTACACGTGTGCAGCCACCAATGCCATAACGGGGGTGGAGCTGAGCTTGCCCCAAGTGATTGACCTGCGCGTGGACTACACGGATCGAACGCCGCCATACTTTCTGGTCCAACAGCCGGCCACCCAGGTGTCGGCTCGGCCTGGAGAAACTGTGGTCCTGGAGTGCCCGGGTGTGGGTTCGCCCCGCCCAGAGGCCGTCTGGAGCAGCCCGAATGTGCCCAACATCTACCACAATCGCAGCAGTGTCCTGGCCTATGGCCTGCAAATCAGCGATGTGCGACCCGATGATCAGGGTTCGTATGTGTGTCGCCTGGACAATGGCATTGCCCCGGTTCTGGTGCACATGATCAAGCTGAGTGTGCTGGAACGTCCGCGTATATTGAGGGGTCCGGCCTCCACCCTGACCAATGAGGGCGACACCTTAATGCTGGAGTGCTCGGCCACGGGCAATCCACAGCCGGAAATCTATTGGCTGTTGAATGGGGAGGATGCGACCAAGGATAACGAGACACTGGCCGAGAACCGCAGCCTGCTAATCCATCATGTGCAGAAGCGCCATGCGGGCGTGGTGCAATGTTTTGCCCACAACGTTCTGGGCGAGGTAAGTGTCGATCCCTGGTTTTTCGTACGGAGAACAACCATTTCTTGTCATTCGCAGACCAGCATGGGCAACATTCTACGCGTAAATCCATTGGAGATTAGCGGCGAGGATGACCAACCCCTGGGCAATGTGCCCTTGCGTCCGCTTTATGAGACGGGCAATGGAGCCGGCGGTGGCGGTTCACAATCATCTTCGGGCGGCAACTCACGCAATGGCAAGGGGAAACGGAAATATATGCGAGTGGGTGAGTACACTGAGAGAAAAAAGGTTCCTATTTGGACAGTCCAGAAGTTGCCTTTGCCCTTCAATCCTGGATCTAGGTGGTCTGTCTTTTATCTATTGCAAAAAAAACCAACTTAAAGCGCAACTTTTGTATTGGACATAGCCCAAAATAAAACCACATAAACTGTATATATATTCTTGATCAGGGCGACTATCTGAATCGATTGAGCTCTGTCGGTCCGTCTGTCTGTTTCTACGCAAACTAGTCTCTCCCTTTTGAAGCTATTGAGCTGAAATGCACAGAGTCTTCGTTTTAAAACACGCGGATCAGATGACTATATCTTATACCCATAGGACCGATCGGTCCGCTAAATGGCTCTTAAAAAGAAAAATTTTTGGTTTTCAATATTATTGTTCTACGTGACTGTTAATTTTAAATGCTTTCAAACAGATTCGCAAATTAGGTCAAAATCGGTTGATAATCGATCGTAAAGTATGTTTTAGTAGGAACCAAAATGTTATTTTAATGTTGGCGTTCTTGGGATCTGATATTTCAATACGAGCACTTGTGAAGGTATACAAACTTCTGCACAAACCAAGTAAGCCTTCTCGTTTTATTGGTTTTTAACAGAGGTTGTAATCGGTCCCCAGTTTAAATGTGTCAGAAATAAAAGAATGGAGGTATCGAAAAAACCTTTAACTACGCTTTCTGCCTCTTTTGGTAGTGAGAGGAGAAAAACCAATTTTTTGTGTTTTTTTTCCATCTTAGAACTTTTTAGCAGCCTCTTAGTCATTAGGTTATGATTTTGTTCATAACTATAACGCTATTTCAGGAATGCCAATTGAATCTTTAGCAGTCTTAACCTGACTTCAATGAGCTGGCAGTAGGTACCTCATGACGGAACTGCTATGACCGCTTGGGAATCCCAAAGGCAGACTTGTAGCAAAATTAGTTTTTCCTCTCAGGTCTGTCTCGGACCTTTTTTCAAAATTCACGCAATAACAATATAAATGTGTGCCACAAACTATATGCGCTCTCTCGTTCTCTCTCACACTAACTCGCTCTCTGCTTATGCCGCTCTCTTGAGTCTGCAACCTTTTTAACTAACATTTTTTTCCGTTTGGTCTTTGAGAGGCACGCATTTTATGATCGATTGACTAACTTGGGCCTGGTATGGGATTGCTCTCAGACCGAGCAGTGATGTGTGGTCAACCAACGATAACAGAACAAATTCGGTTTGACGGAAGCCCGAGTCCGTTTTTGTTTTGTTTTTTCGGTCAGTGACGTGCGCTCTGCGTTGGTTTTTAATCAGAGTTCCCCCACCAATTCACTTCGAATGCTTGCCGAAGTTTTGCTTCACTGTGTGTTAGAGAGAGAGTCACAGAGTCACATTTTCGCGCTCTCTTCTTGGGGAACCCTGTTTTTAATGCACAGTTGAATCCGTGTTCTGCCAAATGTATCCGCCATACAATATGAATTATCGCATCCAGTAGGAGGTTCGATTTGGGTTCATGTATGGCTAGTTGATAATTAATAAGGTTCGGTTCATAATCCGGTTAAAACTTTACTTAATGAGTTTTATTATTTGTGCCTACTTTGTTGGTTCAAAGCTTTTTGTTCAATTTCAGGTATAATGGTTTTGTATCTGTAATGAAGGACGCAGCTTTTTGATATGACAATCCGTTTTCGTATAATCCGACTTTTTGTCAAGAAACTGATGTAAGCCGGTATTGCTGACGGAAATTGGTAGATGATGATCACATTAATATGGTGAATTTACAGTCATGCTCCCATTCTTTGTGAATTTGAGTCAAAATTTGTTCCAAAAACTGGTATCTCCAAGCCATAAAAATGTAAGTGGGAATAAAGATGGGAAAAAGTTTTTAAAATTGTTTTTTTAAAATGGTTTTACATCTTAAAATTATTATAAAAAAAAATATTTAGAGTTAAAAATATAATGGTTGAATATTATAGTTAAATCCTAGGATGAATTACCATGGGTTCATTTTAATAGGTGTTTTAAATAAGAAATAAAATATTCGTAGAGATGATTATATGGTAGGGGAGAATAAATTTTTAGTTAATTGGACGGATCAAATTTTTATGTGGTATTAAAAGAAATTTTTTATTAAATTATTTTAATAAAAAAATTATTTTTAATAAATCTGTAGGCCAGACATTGGCGTAGCCAGGGGGCGGACTTTAACCCCCAAAACCCCCAAATTTCCGGTTTTGATCTACAAATATATGAATTCATTTCGTCAAATGTCAAATAAATAAAAAATTTCAATTTTTGACCGATTTATTGCTATTGCTTAAAAGCAGTAGCAAAATACAAATGTCGTATTTTTATTTAAAATCAGTTAAATCTGTACTTTGCCGATGCCAGTTTTTATACCCCTTGCAAATGTTTTAATACATCAGAGTTTTAAGAACGCCAGCATTAAAACAAACAATTTTTCTAAATAAAACCCACTTTTCCGACGTTTCAACAGCTATAAGATATAGTCATCCGATTTTGACAAAAACTTCCCAAATCTAGCGTAAGCGTATAATATTAATAATGCCCAGTAGGGGAGACGTTAACGTTTTAAAATTAAAAAAGTTTTTCTCACAAAGACCCAGTTTTCGACCGATAGTTCCTATGGCAGCTATAAGATATAGTCATTCGATCCGGTCGGTTCCGACATATTAGCAGTGTGCAGTAAAAGAAGACTCTGTGCAAAGTTTCAGCTCGATAGCTTTAAAACTGAGAGACTCGTTTGCGTAGAAACAGACAGACAGACGGACGGACAAAGCTCAATCGACTCAGCTCGTCACCTGATCAAGAATATATATAGTTTATAGGGTCGGAAATGAATATTTCTTTGCGTTGCAAACTTCTGGGCAAATTTATATAATCTTTGCAAGGGTATAATTATGTTATACCTGAAGGTCAAATTTTAAAATTTGCTCTACACATCTCGCAAAGTTTTTTAATGATTATTAATTGAGGGTTCTGCGAAATAAGGCCCCAATGAAATAAGGCCCCAAAAATTTCTATAGAAAACAAAAACCACTATTTTTAATAAAATTTTGAGCATTATTTCCATTTTTGGGGTATTATTTCCTAAATAAATTTTCAAAATGAAATAAGTTCTCAAAAAAAGAAATGAAATAAGACCGCAAAACTAATTTTTGGGGCCTTATTTCATTTCTATAAGGAAATTAGACTCCAATTTTTAATATGATTTTTTGGGTTCTTATTTAATTTTTCTTATTTTTGCTAAATATAAAAATCGCACGATTTTTTGAATCAAATTTTCATTATTTAATTTAAAAAATTTGTTTCAATTTTAGGGCCGCAGTCAAAAATTAGGGACAAAATATCGCGCGATTTTTGTATTTAAAATTTTTGAAATTGGGGTATTATTTCACCTGAAATAACATCCCAATCTTGGGGAAATTCTTTAATTTTTTTTTTTGGCTTTATTTCATCGGCATGGGGCCTTATTTCATTCTTCAAATTGGAGTATTGCTTTATTATGATAAAACACCCCAAATTTGGGGCCTTATATCATTTTATATTTTTGGGACTTATTTCCTGATGCCTAAATTGTGCGGTTTGTTCATAAACTTGTAGACTCCTTAACACGCGCGTTTTAAACAAAAATTTGTCTGCGGCGCTCTTCCTTTTTTTAATTTTATTAAAACTCTTTCTTTTTTCAATTTACCCCCCAACTAGGGACTAAACCCGAAATTAATTTCAGTTTGAGTCAAGGCATTTATATTGGCCTAAAGGCTTCTTTTACTAGTACAGCAATCGGACAAGCATCCCATTGCCGTTTTCTATAAAATATAACTATAACGTAATCGAAATCGGACGAGTTAGACACCGCAACCGAATCGTTGTCAAAATTTGTTGAACAAATTTATGTATACAGTCTGTGTTTACGGAAACCACTTGTGAAATGTGGATTTTAATAAATTTTCGAAATATTGCTCGTTTTTGGAGCCATAATGTGTCAATTCGACCTTCTCAGAGCCTTTCTATGTTTTGTGTGTAGAATTGGGTTTTTGAAAGAAAATCGCACTGGACTTTTGTTAATTCTTGTTGGTCCACCTAAGAAACACTGAAACCATTTAATGAATCAACCTCTTTGCTCTATCACTCAGTCTGCCTTGCGTTTTGAACATTTTCTAGACGGTATAAGGCATTTGTGCTCAACCTAAAATTTGAGAATTTCGTTTAGCTTCATGATAAAAATGAAGACGCAGTTAATTCATATATTTTTCAATTCATGTTGAATAAAAAAATGTTTGAAAATTATGCAGAAAATTAAGGTCGACATTGAATATTTGAGCTGTAATTATGAAATCATTTAAAATCAAATAAAAGTTATACAAGACACTTTGACCTGAAATGATACAATGATGCAGAAGCTGGAAAAATTTATGAAGAGGTCTTGAATAACTGCAGCGAAACCGAGCTGACACAAGAAATTATTTTGTGGCACAAGAGTTTTGAGAACTCAGAGTTGACAAAAGTGCAGACTGCACGCTAATGAAATCGAAGAAATTCAAAATTGTTGCAATTGTTTTCGACAATCCCTGTCACCTCGTCCACAGCTAAAAGGACTTTTTCTCTGCTGAAAAGATAAAATACCTACCAATATGTCTGAAGACAAACCCAACGGGTTAGCGCTGGAAAACGTTCACAAAGATTTCATAATTTCAACTGACGAAATAGTTGACATGTTTTGCCAAACCAAACCTCGTCGACTCGCAACACTGGACTGGGCTGTCGAGGATTGTTGACTTTAAGTACGTGTATTCATGTATGAGATTTGACTAAAATGCTATACCAGAACACATGTTCTATGAATAGAAATATACCATAGAAATGTGTTTTTCTCACAAAAGAAAAAATTAAAGTATTATTTCTCCTCGATGGAATTTACCTGAGGAAATTGAATTTAAGTCACTTTGTAAATCCAACTTTATAGTGTGAATTTTCGCTCAGTCACGGATGCTTTTGGCATTTAAGCATCAGTTTTATTATAATTGGGTGTACAAGCTATTTTGCTTCTCAAGCTTTGCTTCTTTGCCTAAAAAATCGTACAATTGATTGAGAAAATTTATTTGAAAGCTACAACAATAGTACTTTACTATAAGTTGTGACTACATAAGGAAAGGTTCTCGACAAAACTCGCCTAATAAGGGACACAAAAAATGCTTTAAGCAACATAGCCAAAGCAAATTCGTGTTCAGCACACGAAACACCTCCAACACTTTTATAAACTGAAGCTTGTTGCCTGGTGTAATCATATGTAGGTCCGTTTTCTAGTTTTCGAAACAGCGGAAGCCCAAAGTTTCTAATATTTTCACAATCTAATCATCAATTTAGCATGTCTAATCTTTCAACTTGAAACTTGTCCTAAATCAAAGATTTCTAAGGTGTTTAAAACAAGGTTAGAACAAATATCTTGGCTTGTCCTTCTTGAAATCGACCGCGGTTGCTTTACACCCTTTTTGGTAGGGCCAATTCCACTGTATTACCACCATCCACCGCCACTTTCCTTCTGCCACAAGTGGGCAACCATTTCCACATCCCGTTTTCATGTTTTCTGGCGTGATCCAACACGTCAAAGTTTGTGTGTATTTCGTATTGTATTTAGCATTTGGCATTTCAAAAGAAACACTCGATTCACAATTAGAGAGATGGCTTACTGGTTACTAATCCTGGCCAGCGTCTAAACCTCAACGCTGGCCACCCGCCCTGCGAACGAATTAAACATAGTCAATTATGATAAACAGACGCCCCCGACAATAATTACAATTACGAAAAAAAAAAAGAAAAAACATCCACTGATTCCGATCTAGAGCAACATGCCCATGTCCATATACTCGTCATCGTAGGCCTCCTCCTCGTCGTCGTCGTCCTCTTCCGCTGCCTCGGCATCACTGATGTCCTCCAGGTCTCATGAGTTGGAGCACTTGCGCAGCTGCTCCTCCTCCTTCTGCAGTATGCGTATCTTCATTTTAAGCTCCTCCACGCGCAGGCGATGCACTTCGCGCATGTACTTTAGCTCATCCTGCGCTTTGTTCAGCTCAATCTTCTTGGTCTCGGTGGCCAGCTGCTGTTCCTTGCACCGCAATTCGGCCTCCTTCACCTTGAAGAAGTTCATGCGCTCCTCATAGCTGTCGGCTGCGGCCGAGGAGGCGGCGGAGCCGGCCCCACTGACATTCAAACTGCCGCCTCCGCCGCCGTTTACGTTGGCCGAGGCGGGTGCCGTGCCTGCCGGAGCGGAGGTGGCTGTCACTGTGGGCAGGGCGCTGAAGGTGAAGGTGGGTGTGGCTCCGGTAAGCTGCATTTTCACAGCAGCCGCTGCTGCAGCCGCCTGTTGCTGCTGCTGCTGTTGTTGCTGCTGCTGGACCACCACGGCAGCAGCTGCCTGCTGTTGTTGCTGTTGCTGCTGATGGTGGGCCGCAGCCGCTGCGGCGGCCAACTGTTGTTGCTGCGCCGCTGCCAGTTGCTGCTGTGCCAACTGCTGCGCCTGTGCCTGAGCTTGGGCCTGTGCTTGCTGTTGCTGTTGGGCCTGGTACTGGGCCAGGGTGATCTGCTGCGGCTTGATTTCGCTGATGATCTGTTGGTTATAGCCGCCGGCGGTAATGGTGGCCATGGTATGCTGTTGGGCTTGCGTGGGTATGGTGTGAATTTGAGTGGCTACAAGGAGAGCGAGAGAAAGAGAGGGAGAGAGAGAGAGAGGGGGAGTCAGTTTGGTAATCTTGCTGAGCTAAGGGTGGATTCCCCACCTGTGGCCTCGGCTGGATGTTTGATCTGCAGTATTATGCTATCCTCACGCGGTCGAGCCGGCTTAAAGTGCAGCAAATCCGTCAGCGACAGCTTATCCGCACTGATCTGATCCACATTCAGGGGATGGGAGTTCATTATGCTGGCATTGGCGGCGGCCACCGCCGCGGCAGCAGCTGAGGCCTGCAGTTTCTGCATCTCGGCCGCGGCCGACTGCTGCTGCTGGGCCTCCGCCTGCTGTTGTTGTTGCTGCTGCTGCGCTGCCTCCAGGGGATCGTCATCCATTTCGCTCACATCGTTGCCATCCATTTCGATCTCGTCGAAGGTGTCGCCCTGGGGATTATGCTCAGAGGCGTCGGGACTGATTTGATACTCTGGCTCCACTTTGACGCCTTCGTGCGAATGATGCTGCTGCTGCTGTTGTTGTTGCTGCTGCTGCTGGCTGCTGGCGGAGGTGGCCTTCACCAGGGCGGCAGTGGCGCTCTGCTGCGAGCTGCCATCGCGATACGGATACTGCTTGCGCAGTCTGCGGAGAAGCAGTGAGGTGGTCAGGAGATTGGGTTACAACGCCTCTGTCAGCCTACTCACCGCGAATTAAGCCAAAATTTCTGTATCTGCTTGATATTCCGCATGGCACTCACGTGCGGATGCGAGTTGAAGTCGCGCACTATCTTATCCCAGGTCTCCCGCACGGAGTACTTGTTGCGCTGCTTCTTCCGGTGCTTAATATCGATGACCTCCTCGTGCAAGTGGAACAGCGTGTACAGCACGTCCTTCTCCTCGGCGGTGAAGCGCGGCGTCAGCGGCAGTTGGGTCTTGTTGGCGGCCGAGCCTGCCGAGCCGCCACTGCCCACCACCACGGTGGTGTTGCCCTGGCCAGTGCCCTCGCCCGCGACCGAGCCCCCCGCGCCAGCGCCCGATTCGCTCACAGCGGACATGCTACGGCCTTTGTTTTGAGTGCGCCTGCAGTTTGTTTATGTGTCCCCCAAGAGTCGTCTGGCACGAAAATCAATTGCACTCGTTTCGCTTATACACACACACTCAGAGCGGAGAGTCGTCGTCCTCCACCCCCCTCCGCGACGAGACGAGTCTTTTGTGTCTTCCTGGGCGAATTGTATGAATCTCTGCGTTTGGCACACACCCAGCCAATCGTTGCTTAGCTACAAAATTGCCTCAAATGCCTGCTCTGTGCTGTGAGTGACATTTTTTCGGTGTTTTTTAGTTTGATTTTTGTGTTTCAAAAGAGCAAAAAAACTTTTTGGCTCAAACGCGTACGAAGCGATTTTCGATACTACTCAAAATGCGCTGTACAGCGATACTACTCAAGCGAGCGTTGAGTTATCGATAGGCCACGAGTTAACAGCGGGCTGTTAAGCGCGTGGCACTGTTGAGCAGCCAGAGTGACCAGACTTTGAAAGCGTAAAAATGTTTGTGTGTCGTTGATGTGGTGCAAGGCGGCATTGGCGGCAAAATTTAAAATTTTTGTGGCCCATCGGGACAATGATGGCAAAGAACTTTCCGAGTCATAGCTTAGAAATAGTTTAAGCTATCAAAAATCTTGTGTTCCAAATTGTGGGCACAGAATTTTTATTTTTTTATTTTGAGCAACTGTAAGGCCACTTAATGCGGGTGTACATTGGGGCACAGCGCGTCACGTTTCAGTGTCACAGTGTCACAGCGCAATGTAAACGGCAAATGGCTTGTCACAAAAATCGTGTGACGCCAATGTAAACACTTTGGACTTCTGAGTATTTTGGTCGGTGACATGACATAACCCCCAAGGACTTATGTCCGTTTAAAAATCGGACACAACTAGAGCTGGAGAAACATCGATGTCTACGTACATCGATGTTTTAGCAGTAAAACATCGATGAAACATCGATGTTTATTTAAAATTTTAAGAGTCTGGTGATGTAGCTTACTAAAGCACTTTCTTGCTTGAGATTAAATTGAAAATAAATAGAGAATTATGTATATATGAATTTGATAAATTGTAATACCAATGTCCCTTCTAGGGTTCTAGATCAAATATTTCTTTTTAAGTACTTTTAAAATTATTTAAATTTTTATAAAGGAACATTAAACGCTCCCAATTCTTTGGCTTTAAGGTCCGACAGGGTCTGTCTAGCTTTACTGAAGGTCCTTTCAAAAGCTGTGGATGTTGCGGGAATACATACCTATTTTTTAGCCACATCTTTTAGTTTGCTCAGACAGCTTGGACAGACTTAAATTCACATCCCATTTTTTGTGTCTTTCGCTGCACCTCGCATATAAGTGGGATAATTAATGAAATTGTGGCATATATTTACTCCCAGAAATTTGCCAAGTGGCACCCTTTTCTAAGAGGTAATTATGTCTGACATTTCTTGTAAAGTTTCTATTTGGGGGCTTTTGGAGTTGCTTATAGTTAGGAGTTAAATTGTGGATAAATGGTCAGACAGAAGAAAAATTCGCTTTATTATTAAATATAAACTATTTCATCGAGAGGCGACTTCTCGTATAATGACATAAAAACTATTTTAAGTTTTGACTGTTTTAGTTTTCATTGGCCACAGTACTTGATTTAAAAACTCAAAATTCGGTTACATATGGAAATCCCGTCGTCAAGGCAGGGAAGTCGAAAGATATCTTGAACTAAAAGGGATTGAATGTGTTCAAATCATGGAAAATTTGTGAGTTTTAATAAATCGCACGTTTTTTCGAATATAACATGTAAATGGATAAGCAACAACCACATTCATACATAATAGGGGTTTTTTGGATAGTTGCATATTGACAGAACCGCAAATTAGTAACATTACCTTTCTTATTGACGCCAAGTAAATTTTATAAGAAAATAGTGTGGACGTGTATTGTTTATGTAGGGTTGCAAAAACATCGATTGTGAAAAAAAATCATCGATGTCTGCAGCTTGGATAAAAACATCGATGCATCGATGTTACCATCGATGTTTCTCCAGCTCTAGACACAACCCCCAAAAAAATTTTTGGGCGTTGTGACCGGCCGACAAAATAGTACTGAGTGGATCGCAGCTTCCATAACAATAGTCAACAAAATTTAATAAGAAGTCTTTTCATTCAATTTGATACCTGATTCTGAAGTATTTTGGAATGCTGAGTTCAAAAATTGACTAAAAATTTGTCTATCTTGTCATTCTCCAGATATATTATAATATGCTATTTGCCATTTTTTAAAAAAAAGAAATTTTTTATTGCCACATAATTTGCCGTAACATCTGAACCAATAAACCGATTTAACTCTTCTTTTTCAAATGAAATATGTAATAGCCTAGATCCACTGACACATTTATGTAATTGTGTGTGGTTGGTGATTTCACAGGGAATGAACATTCTCAAAAAAAAAAGCATAGTACGTTACTCCGTCAAGAGAGAGTGAATATTTCTTCATTAGTAGGGGCCCTTACTGGACTAGCCCTAGGAAGACACGCCGCTAGGCTCGGCATCACACACAACGACTTCTGTAGAAGCTGTAACTCAGTGGATGAGGAGGAGAGTGTACAGCACCTCTTCTGTCATTTCCAGCTCTTAGTGGAAGACGAATTACAGCTCTGGGTCGTTTCTCTAAACGATCTGTCAGACATCTCTGAAATAGATATAGCATCGCTGCTCAAATTTCTACAATCTTCTAAATGGTTTAACGGGGGAAGACCCTCCCTCTACGATGACAGCGTAGAAAGGGTTATATGGTAACACAACGGGCCTTCATTGGCCTAAGTGAAGAAATAGGAATCTCCTATTCTAACCATTGCAACCTAACCTAACCTAACCTAAGGAAAACTTCTCATAATGTTCAGGGCGACTAACAAAATATTTTAAAATTCAAGAAAATTGTGGGGAAAAATGTATACAGGAGGTCAATATATGTACTATGAGCTATTTTTACTCGATGGAGTTCGCTTGCATATCGAATTAAAGCTGCATATGTACGTGGAGTATATTAGCTGACAAAAGTTGAGCGGTTTTAAGCTGACTGCTTAAATTAAGGTAGATCTAGTAGATTAAATGCGTGCAGTTTTAGTTCTCTATGATCTATCTCACTTCACATACAAAGTCCCAGTTTAGTTCCAAATCAAATCGTTTTACGAAAATCTAGACTTTAATTAAGAAAAATCTTTTATTAAAACAGTTGGTGCTTGATTCGGGAGGTTATAAATTTGAAGCGTTCTATTCGTAGTTCAACTCGATGGACCCAAAAAACTCCAACTGACCCCATTTTTCAGAGGATCAGGACAGGTTTACAATATTCTTCTATACTGGAAATTTGTCAGTAAATCAGGTACAATTGTCTATACATTTTATATGCTTTTGAATGTTTTATATAAAAAAAACATCATTCAGCAGGGACTTATAAAAACTATATCTTTTACATGATTAGAAAAAAATTATCAGTTCTGATCTCAATTCCACTTCGGACTTCGCATAAACGTTTGAATTGGCCAGCATACTTTTACAAATTTAAATGAAAGGTGTAAAGGAAATCTGTGGTTACTAGATCAAGGATTCCCTTTTCTACGAATTGAATCCACTTGACATTGAGCTGTCAGTTTCAACTGCTTGAGCAAATCCACTTTTACTGAAATCGGATCCAGTAACCGTAGATATGAGTGTCACCTTTCACATAACATAGAGTTCAACGTACTAAGGTTTATACAAAACTGAAGTGGAATTGAGAACAGGCCTGTATGATTAAAGTTCTTGTGATAACAGAGACTGTGAAATTTCAAATTATTGTTTGTAATTATGGTTGTTGTTGATACCGTACTCAAATAAAGTTTGCTTCAGATTTGGCAAACTCCTCCTTCTAACCGCGAAAAACTGTCAGGGCCACAATTTTAAAGTTTGAACATAGCGACTATATATTTATTTAGTTTGGCCCAATATCTATCTATTCTGTATACCATAATAAGATCCGAGCAAAAACACCGAAGATAAGCAAGTGCGCCTCCCCATTTATTCAAATAAATTTTAAAATAAAAGTAATTCAAAGCCATAGGAACCACATTAATTGGTTCAGGGTATTTTGCTGTCGGGGCACTCGACCACACTAAACACTTCTGCCTTCTAAATTTAGGTATCTGAAAGCGTTCCTTATTTCAACACTGTCATATGGGATAGATATATTTACGAACAGTGATATGACTAGTTAGAATAAAATAAAAGTAGCATTTAATAACATATCTAGGTACGTATATAATCTCGGTCTAACTGACCATGTTACAATACACACGAACCACCTACTTAATCCAAAGGTTAAGTTTAAATAAACAACTGGATTCACGGTAAAATATTTAAACTTTGCAAAAATAATATTTAATAAGGAACTTCATATTTATTTGATTTGCTAAATTTTGCATCGTCAAATAGTGTTCTGAAGATGCAAACTGGAAAGCTCTAAACCTTTTTATTATAATGCCATGTAGCTTTGGAACAACCTACCTCATTCTATTAAAACAATTTCAAGCACATTTTATTAACAGTTTAATGCTGCTCTTTAAAAATAGTAATAATAATAATATATAATGAGACTTTTCCAACTACAAATCTTTCTATGCTTAAAATCTCAAAAAATAAAATTTAAGCAAAATAAAAAAATATAATAGGTATAAAATAAATATCTTTCGAAAAGTCTCTGTACGGCTAGATATGCCACTACTACTACTAATTCTACTGACTTAAATTTAGTTCTTAAAAATTTTATTTCGGACATAGCGCCCAAATGAATTTGGGCAAAAGGTCCGTTTTCATTTCGGTCATATCGCCCAAAGTTAATTTAGGGGATATGTCCGAAACGTAAACGGACTTATCGCACAAATCAAATTCGGGCGATAAGTCCTTGGGGGTTATGTCATGTCATCATTTTGGTCACAGTGCGTCACAGACAACACGGTCACAGTGTGCCCCAATGTAAACCCGGCCTTAGACAAGCTTTGAAGCTTAAGAAAACCAAGTCCGATTTAAAAAAGATTTTAAACTCAATTTATTCACGGAAATGACTATTTCAAGAACGTCGGAGCTTAAGACATCGTTGTGAATGATCCGTAATATTTGTTCTCTTTACATTTACAAATTGTTTTCCAGGTTTTTATTCGAGATTTATTTAATTAATTGAAACGTCTCTTCTTCTCAGCGCCATAGTTCTGTATGTGACTTCCTCCATTTTTGCCAGATGTCCGGTTTGCGGTTGGTCGCCCGTGACGCCTGGGCCTAAAGTAATCCGGATTAGTGATATAGGGAAACTGGTTCCCATGCACATCCCTCAGTGATACAATCCCGTCAGGCACTGCGGGCACATCCCTAAACCACACATCGCCCTCGGGCGTTTCATGATTAACAATTTTAAAGTGGTGCATTAAGCCCAGCAGTTCCTCTTCCACGGTGCTACGATCCTCCCAGTCCTGCATTGTGGTCACAGAGTGCTTTTTTTAATTCCAGCCACTTCCTGTATGAAATCCAAGGCCTTGATATCCGCCTGTTCCTGTTGCTTGATAGTTAGCTTGGACTTGCGCGACAGACCCATTGCTTCAACTATGTCCCAGGGATCTGGATGAGCAGGGGCTGCGGGTCGGCTATTGCGTTGAAAATTGTTTTTAGACATTTCGATTGTTCGCTTTGGCTGACGGAAAAGGAATGAAAACCCAAAAAAAAAGAACGCAAAGTCATGACATTTTTTCCTCGCCTGCTTTGTGTTTGTCAAACTGCTGATGCAGCCATATGGCACTGATTCCTGTGTCGATTCTCATATTTCTCAGCAGAACAAAGATTTGAAGTGCGACCACATTATTTTTGTACACGACCAAACAGCCAGAGGCATTTGAAATGGCCAAGGGTGGGGGACCACATGTTGATTTTATGCTAGAAGCAAAACGAACCCTGCAGGGAAAGGGTCTTGTTTACAACCAGAAATGTATCAGTCGCTAAAAACTTGCAACTGATTGCATCTTATCTTAACCAATTTTAACAGGAGAAGGTTTTTTAAAATTAGAATTAGAATGGGAAAAGCAAGGTCAAATTTTGGAGGTTGTATTGTATTAGTTACAGGAACTAATGTCAACTTTATTTTACATATTTATTCAGGATATTTAAGCAAACGATACTTTCGCGCGCAATTTTTTTAGGGGCTTAGCCGCAAGAAGTATGACATTTTTTTTGTATTTTAGGCTTTTAAAAAATTCTGGAGGTTACACCGAGCAAAATATCTTTATTTTTGAGCTCTATGCGACAGTTTACATATTAATGCAGTCTTAGAAAAATCATGGGAGCAGCATCAGCAAACCCAAAAGCGCCTAAATTGGCCTTTGAAGAGAAATTTTCATCAAATTATAGCATTTGGGGTGCATTTTGATTAAAACCACTTTAGCATGTAGCCTGAAGGCTCTTCTAAATCTTCTCGATGGACAAAGCTACAGGCGGTTAATCCCGACAAAAATTAATTAAAATTTATGGCAGGATAACTAGATTGATACACAAAATATGTATAGGAAATATTAAAAGACTACGTGATCTAACATACACCTTACATTAATTGTCAAACAACTGTACAATAACATTCAATCGTTACTAGATTCAAACAACTTTCTCCAAACTATCAAATATCATAAAAAAACCTCGCGAGAATAACTTTAAAATTTTATGAATTGGGCTACAAATGGGCCAAACGAGTTCCGCATTCACCATAATCTCCGGACTAAGCCCCTTTTTATACCCTGTTCCCATTAAAAATGGGAAAAAAGGGATCATGAAGTTGTGCAAATGTATGTAACAGCCAGAAGGAAGCACCTCCGACCCCATAAAGTATATATATTCTTGATCAGCATAAACAGCCGAGTCGATTTAGCCATGTCCGTCTGTCCGTCTGTCTGTCTGTATGAACGCGTCGGTCTCAGAGACTGTGACAGATGGAGCCACAATTTTTGGCATGTATGTAGGTGTATACTGTACCCACATCGAGTTTGTTTCAGATTTGGAAAATTCCTCCTCCTCCATCTTTTAACAGCGAAAAACTGTCTTTCTCTCTGTATAAACGCGTGGATTTCACAGACTATAAGAGGTGGAGCCACAAATTTTTGCATGTACAGGGTTGCCCATATTCGACGGACCCATTTTTTTTTTTTTTTAAAACAAAGAAAAAAATAAAAATTTGGCGGTTGGCAATCTTAATCATTTAATTTGTTCCAAGTACATTTGTTTACATCAATTTTTATACCCGTTACTCGTAGAGTAAAAAGGGTATACTAAAGTCGTGCAAATGTATGTAACAGGCAGAAGGAATCATTTCCGACCATATAAAGTATATATATTCTTGATCAGCATCAACAGCCGAGACGATATAGACTTGTCCGTCTGTTCGTCTGTCCGTCCGTCCGTCTGTCCGTCTGTCTGTATGAACACCTAGATCTCAGAGATGGTAAGAGATAGAGGTTTGACATGTATGGAACAAATGCTTCTTTCATCTGCACGCAGATCAAGTTTGTTTCAAATTTTGGCCACGCCCCCTCCCGCCCCCGCAATTTAGGAAAAACGTTATATCTCCTACAGTTTTAAAGATAGAGGATTCGTACCTTTAAGAGATAGTTAGTAATTGACAAAATAAATCGATTTGTCGAAGAAGTGATAAAGATCGGATGAACGGTTCTCAAGTTATAAGCAAAAAAGTGAACCAAGCCCTCCCCGCTACCACCCTAAAAAATGTTGCATACTTTTTGGATGGTCGCAGTACGGGTATATCGAAGTCGGTAAGAGCCGACTTTAACTTACGCTCTCGTTTAATATGATATCTCTCAAATGGCCGCCTCTGGCGTTGATGGCGTATTGTGCCCTTTTTGCAGCATTTTCCATCGATTTCGCCAACATTTCGGCCGAAATAGCGGCTATTTCTTCACGAATGTTGTCCTTGAGCTCTTCTACGGTCCTTGGCTTGTTAACGTAAACCTTTCAGGCCTGTTCCCGTTTTCGATTTCGATCAAATCATGTGGAATCGGAATTGATAGCTGTTCCCGTTTCCGAAAAACGATCAAATTATTCGGTTTTAAAAGTTGTGCCTTTGAGTGAGTGAAATGAAAAGTAATTGACAATTTTCATGTCAACGGTTATATGTTTTCTCTATCCAATATTTTCATATTAATAAGTCATATTTTAGAAGATTTTAAAGTAACCACAAAAATATTGGGCATTCAATTTGATTTAAAATTAATTATTTTAAAGTTGTACCCCAGAAATTGCATGTAGACGAAAGCAAAAACGATCGAAATGAAACCGAGCTGTTCGCAATTCCGCATCACGATGCGCAGTGCTGATCGAAATTGTTTATGTTACAATTGCGAATTATATTCGTTTGTAAATCGATTTCTATTTCACTCGGAAGAGGACCATCAAATGAAAACGATTCGGAAATACAATCGTTTTACTTTTTAAATCCACTCGGAAATGGGAACAGACCTGTTTGACTTCAAATATCCCCACAAGAAGAAGTCAGGCGGCGTCAAATCGGGCGAACGCGGTGGCCAGTCCAAATCACCACTTTTCGACATCAAACGGCCCGGAAACAATTTCTTCAGAAAATCGATTGTTATGCGACTTGTGTGCGGTGGAGCGCCGTCTTGTTGAAACCAGAACTGCCTCATACGCTTTCGACGAATAATTGGCATCACAAAATTGGTCATCATGTCGCGATAACGCTCCTGGTTGATGGTAACAGCATGGCCATTTTCATTTTGGAAGAAAAACGGCAAAATGACCGTTTTCGCACTAACGCCGCACCAAACTGTGACTTTTTCGTCATGAAGAGGCACTTCTTGAATCTCCTCAGGATTTTCAGTGGCGTAAATACGGCAATTTTGCTTATTTACGGTCCTATTCAATGTGAAATGGGCTTAATTTTTAATTTTTTTAAAAGCACGTTGAGTTTTCACAATTGACTTGTTCTGTTGAATGTAAATTTCAACTATTTGCGTCGCGTGGCGTGTATTGTTCCATGGTAAAAATCTGCTTGGACTGACGCTTCAAACGCGGTATGTCATTAAGCGATCTGACATCTCTGTCAAAAGTTATGGCATTGCCAGATGGGTCCGTCGAATATGGGCAACCCTGTATGTAATCTTTAATAATTTCTATTTTACGATCGTGTGTTTTATTATGTGGTGTTTTCTTTCGGCTTTCAAAACTAATTGTTATCTTTCACATGAAATAAAATTTGTATGGACATACGATAATTTAGCGCGAACAGAAAAATTCACAGTTACTTTCGATAAAATTGAAACTTAATTTTTATTGGAGCTATAGCGTTTTCATATATATAAGTTTTCTAATAATTTGGCATTAAAATTTTAGTTTCGATAAAAAGTAACATATGATACTTTTGCGGAAATGCGTCGATATGCTCTATCTTAATCACGATAAATGCAAGTTCATGTCGTTTTACCGCACTAAACCTGAGTTTGAATACATACGCTATTGATCTAAGAGCTCTGGACCGTATTACTTCAGTTTGCTTTGCTTTAATCTGTATCCTATCCAACAAAGCAGTGCCAAGATAACTTTTTTTAAAGGGGGGGGGGGGGTTTAAGAAAAAATTTTTGAAAGTTTTTTAAAAAATTTTAAGATATAAAGACTCCGGCCTTCGTTTCGAAAACTTATAAATAATGTCTTTCGATGGACGGCGAATTATTAAGAATTTTAAAGCAAAATAATTGTGCGGGTCATCCACGGTATCTTTTTAAGCGAATTTCGAAATATTCATATTGTGTTGAAATTTGACTTCCGATTTAAATTTTGTGCCGGGCAGGGTCGGGCGGGGCTTTTGGTTGGAGCAAAAATCTTCGGGCCACATAAATAGATATAGCTCCCTTTCAGGTACCCCGTTTATATTTGTGCATATAAACACCTATGCTGGGTTGACACTGAACGGCAAATGCCATGTGTCACAGGAATGCGTACTTTTCAATGTGAACGAACTACAGTACTTCCTTGCTTTCTGTGACCACAGTTATTTGAACAGCTGATTCAATGAGGTAGTTCATTTGAGCTATTTGTTCAAAACACAATTTCGCTTCGTTTCAAAATGTGCGATGGCTAAACTTAAGCCTTTTTCTTCCATTTACAGCCAACATGGTGCCGCCATCTCGACCGAATGTCACCCGCCTGTCGGACGATGCTGTCATGCTGCGCTGGTTTGTGCCCAAAAACGATGGCCTCTCCATTCAGTTCTTCAAGGTGCAATACCGCATGCTGGGCGACAGTTTGCGCCAAATTCCGCGCGAGAACTGGCAGACTACCAACGACAACATCTCCTATGGGCGGACGCGCCCTCGCGACCGTCACGATCACGAGCCAAGCCTGAAGAACTTTACATCATCGGTGACGGGATTGCATCCGGATCGTTACTATCGCTTTCGCATTATGGCCGTCTACTCCAACAATGACAATAAAGAGGGCAACACCTCGCTGAAGTTCTTCCTGCAGCGCGGTGCGGCCAAGTCCAATTTGCCGGTGCCCGATCTGCGCGAGGTGGAGCCGTTGTCCGAGTCGGCGGTTCTGCTGCACTGGTCGCTGGCCGCAATGCCGTCGCACAGTATTGATGGCTACTATGCCTACTACCGGCTGGCGGCCTCGGCGGGTGATTATCTCAAGGCCACGGTGGAAGGTGGCCAGGCGCGAAAGTTCAAGATCGACGCACTGGAGCCGGGCACGGCGTACGAGTTTAAGCTGCAGTCGTTCAATGCACATGCCGCCTCGGAGTTTAGTGCCATACGACAGGCACGCACCAAGAGTGAGTGATGGAATAGACTCAGGTGGATCTTCCCCCTGCTAATTGCCCTCTTGTTTCCGCAGAAATCCCCAGCCACTCGGCCACGCCCACGGCCCCCGTAATAGTGCCCGCCAGCAAGACGAATCAGCAGCAGAATTCCATTTACCCGGTGATAGCTGGAGCCGCTGGTGGCGGCATCCTTCTGCTCATAGCCACCGTGGTGGCCTGTCTGTGTGTGCGTCGGCGCAAGAATGCCCAGCCAGAGGGTGAGTTCCGAGTTCCTGCACCCTTCCTCTCAAGACTTTAACCTGTGCCTTGTTTCAGATGAGAACAAACCGCAATTGGACCACATACAAGCGGACTTTGTTACCTCCGCCGTGCTGGGCGTGGCTCCGCATCACAAGGCCGGCGACATGCGTCGTCTGAACGGCGTCATTCCGCGCATGAACATCACGCCCAATCCACTGGCCCAGGATCCGGGTGCCGACAAGGTGAGTGCACACCACAAACACTACTTTACACGGCTTCATCTGTTCGCAAAACCTTTTCGCTGGTTGGTTGGTCAAAATTTTGTATTTAAAACGTTTTCCTGCCCCGGGTCCTGATCTTCCTTCCGTAGACTCCTAGATTTCTGCTTTAGTATGTAAGCCCCTCCATGAATACGCCCGGATCTCCGTTTAGTCCGGCCTCCTCGCTTGCGCTCTGTCTTCCCTCTGTCCTTCTCTCTGCTCTGCCCTGCTTAAGCTTATCCTGCTGCCTGGTGCTCTGGGTGGAATTTGAATATCGAGTGCCAACTGAGCAGCGTCCCCTGTTCTAGAACCGCAACGTCATGGAGCTGCGTTTCATGCCACCGAACAATGGCAACAGCATCAGCATCAGCTGCTCCAGCACCAATTCCAACTCGGAGAACGATGTGGCCGCCGGCCCCGGCCAAGCGGGTGTGGCCTCATCCTCCTGCGAGACCTTGGAGGCCTGCGACAGCCTCAGCCAGGAGCAGGAGCCGGAGCTCATGTCGATGGATGCGCCAAGTAAACCGCTGCCACCGCTGCCCAAGAAATCCTCCGCCGCGAAGGCAACGCCCGTAAACGTAAATACAAAAACCAACCAAGTGGAGATTGTTTTGTCCATGCCATTCATTCACTCGCCCAAAATTCCCCGCCAGCGATAGACCCACGTCCGTCTAGTGACCATACCAAGCTCACCCTTCTCCCTTTGCTTCGTTTCTTCCTTCGCACAGAGCAATGCGGCTGCCCTGCATCAGTCCGGCCTGCATCACGCCCAGCCGTATCATCCGCCCGGTACGCCCACCTTGCTGCACAAACGCCTGGACTACCAGCAGTCGCCCCCCGTGCCACCGCATGCTTCCTACTATCAACAGACGCTGCCCTCGGCGGTGGGGCCCAGCGCCTCACCAATGCTGGAGCGCACGCTCCGGAGCCATCAGCACGGCGTGGACGATGGCCTGCCCACGCCCACGCGAATACCCTCGCTGCGACGACAGAGACGTGCCTCGGGTAGCCAGCACAACAGCCACTCGAATCTCAATCTCAACCACCATCACAACAACAACAATCTGCCGCCGCATCACCAGCACCTGCATCACCATGGCGCCCATGTGGGCATACCCATTGTGCCGGGCAGTCCGCGCGTCCAGCGCTCGCCCATGCCCGCCCGGGCCCTGATCAAGCGCACGCGACTGGGCAGCCACACGGACAACATCTCCTCGGGGAGTCTCAACAGTATTGAGGTGTAGAAGCGGCATCAGCAGACGCCTAAACCTAAACTAAACAGAGGGAAATGTTACGGTTACCTTTTTTTTTTATTTGTTTCCTCTCGATCCAACTCGTGGAACGGTCGCCTTAGTCAGTGGAATTACGATTATTGGACTCGAATTGATTTCTCCTGCTCGTTTCTGTGCAGCCCCCTGGGGGTTAGTAGGTAGTTCGTAAGGATATTTATTCATTGACTTTAGTTAAACTCGTTTGTAAGCCAAACCGCAGACCCTAGCACTAATTGTAGCCCCGCTAGATCCTAAGACGCTTTAACTATTCACGTTATCTCGCTGCATAATTGTAACTAAAATCACATCATTTCGATAAGCAAGCCTAGTGAGTACAATAGATTTCGTAAGGAGACTAGACATAGATGTTAAGCCATAAGCATGCCCAACACAGACACACAGACGATTCTACATGAATGTCATCATCATCTACAAGGACACAAATACGTAACACTACATATAGTACATAAGTGAGTACACCGACTGCTACATTAAAGAAGCAGCGCAATAAATTCGATTTTTAAATATCACAAGCGAGAGCTGTGTCAACTTTTGGTGGGGACTATGATTTTTACAGCCTACCCATCGCTGGACTATTATACGACACCAATAAATATGCAATGATCAAATAGGTTGAAGAAGATTATGCTAAATCCAATTTGGTAAGAGGCGCTCGTAAATGTTTTTGTGACCGGAAAATATTTGGAAAATAATTACTATTTTAATCTGGCTACATTTGGTATAGAATGTTTGACCAATCTTCGCAATATTTACCATCTTTGAGCAACTGTAAGGCCACTTACACAAGCTATAAAGCCTAAGAAAACCAAGTCCGATTTAAAAAGATTTTAAACCCCATTTATTCACGGAAATGACTACTTCAAGAACGTCGGAGCTTAAGACATCGTTGCGAATGGTCCGCACTATTTATACTCTTGTTTCCAGGTTTTATTTCGAGGTTTCCAGGTTTTTATTCGAGATTTGTTTAATTAATTGAAACGTCTCTTCTTCTCAGCGCCATAATTCTGTAGTTGGCTTCCTCCATTTTTGCCAGATGTCCGGTTTGCGGCTGGTTGCCTCTGACGCCTGGGCCTAAAGTAATCCGGATTAGTGATATAGGGAAACTGGTTCCCATGCACATCCCTCAGTAATATAATCCCGTCAGGCACTTCGGGCACATCCGTAAACCACACATCGCCCTCGGGCGTTTCATGATTAACAATTTTAAAGTGGTGCATTAAGCCCAGCAGTTCCTCTTCCACGGTGCTACGATCCTCCCAGTCCTGCATTGTGGTCACAGAGTGCTTTTTTTTAATTCCAGCCACTTCCTGTATGAAATCCAAGGCCTTGATGTCCGCCTGTTCCTGTTGCTTGATAGTTAGCTTGGACTTGCGCGACAGACCCATTGCTTCACCTATGTCCCAGGGATCTGGATGAGCAGGGGCTGCGGGTTGGCTATTGCGTTGATTACAGTTTTTAGACATGTTGGCTGTTCGCTTCGGCTGACGGAAAAGGAATGAAAATGGTCAAAAAACGCAAAGTCATGACATTGTTTCATCGCCTACTTTGTGATTTTTAAATTGACAGCTCAAACTGCGGAAGCAGCCAGTGTTGGGCATTAATCAATTAAAGGGTCCACACCGATAAGAAAATTTCCTTTATAATTGGATAGATTACTTCGAAACAGATATTAAAACCGCAACGAATAACGGTTCGGGTTACGGTTACTGTTTTAGACGTACGCTTTTTCCGGCTACGGTTATATTACGGTTGTGGAATATGGGTTACGGTACGGGTCACGGTTACTAACCATATTCTCTTTCGGGTTTCGATTAGGGTTACGGTTACTAGAACAAAATATCACTTTTGCTTTGCAGACAAAAGTGGCTGCATTTGAAATCTCATTTATTTAGTAAAAGTACTGAATGCTTTGGTTATTTTCCTCTGTGACACTGAATGTGACACTTTGAGAGAAAATGTAATCCCAGCATAACAAAAAAAGAAGGAAATCTCACATATATTTAGGGGAGAGTCCCTGGTGGTGGACACACTTGCGATTTTCACTAATACCTTTTTTCCAAGTCAACATTATGCGGTGATATGAACATCATTGTAAAGCTAGAGACTTTAGCTAACTTTCCTCTGAAGTAACCTATTGTTCTAGACAAATGGAAAATAATTTGCAGCCATGTATATGAAGTGATGATTTTTGGCCAAAATTTTTTATCTACCCGGTTGTGGACACCCTTGTTAAATCGCTAGAAATGGAAAAATATGAAGTAAAATGGCCATGAATTAATGAAAAAAGAACGTTTATTATTTAAGAAGCCTTCAGTGGCAAAAAAAAAAAAAAAACAAAAATGATATCCTGCAGTGGCAAAATCAAAAAAAAAATATTCCAAAATGCAATTTTTGCATGTGAAATAGCTGGCCGTCATGCCAGCGCACTTCAAATCGCAATGGATCGAATTTCCAGCGGTCAGTTCTTTTGGCAAGAGCGCCAAACAAATCAAACAGAAGTCGACATCTTCTTGGCATCGCTTTTGGCCGACGGCTTGGCTGGTGGTGTTGCCTGTTGTTTTTCTGGCCGGCCACGTTTCTGGGGGTCTTCTTCGGGTGCGACACAGAATCACGCTCAAACCTCGACGCTTTCCGGAGAAGTTAGCACAGTGGTTTGCATTGACTTGCGACCGCGATTCGATGGCTTTTACGGAGAAGTTCCTTGCACCGGCCCAATTTCATCCAACAGTGATAAGCGGCTAGCCGAAGACGCTCGTGATTTGGATGGTTCGGGGAAGGTTAACACCTCTTCTTCTTGCCCAATATTGGGATCGGCGGAAACGATGATACGACGCTGATTGACTTCATCAAGATCAGCTTCTGTGGCGACTTCTACTGCATTTTGTTCGACAGCCTTAATGAAGTCAGCTTCGGAGAAAGCATCAGGGTTCGTGGACAGCAAGAAACCAAATGCGTGTTTACACTTCGGTATTGGCTCAGATTATGTGTACTGTCAAACTTGTACTCAGTTTGGCGGCATCTGTTACCTGTAAAAAAATGGACAAAAATTAGACTGAGGTGCCAACAACCGGAGCGTGTCCACAACCGGTGGCTTACGCAAACGCATTTTTAAGGCTTTCTTTTTAATTCACATTCAGAGAATTCAAAACTTGAATATCTGAAGCAAAATACGGGTTAAACCTAATCCATTATGGCCATTTTCATCCACATAGGTCGAAAGTTGTCGAAGTTAACGGCAGAGATTGACTCCGTACAAAGAGTTACTATTTAAAACTTTATTAAGTTGGTAACATACAACAATAATATGTGCGAATGCGTTTTCATACAAACAAATTGGCATAATAAACAAAGGGTAAGATGAGGAACAAGAAATAGTCAACGCTGCTTCCTTTAATTTGTTCATCAAATAAATTTACGTATATCGAAATTTTTACCAGTAGAGGAAAACCCAAATATAACTCATATATTTGATTCTGTTTCAGCGGTGATAACCGGTTATGTTAATAAAGTTTTTTGGTTACGGTTATAAGAAAACATTTATTTTTGGTTACACATTTTAAACTGTTTTTAGCGGTTAACGGTTTCGGTTTTAATCTTTGCTTCAAAACAAACTGATCTGACCCAATGTTGGGTTATTTTTATGTCATGTCCTTAAGATATCGTCAAAAATCCTTTTTTAACCCTTTTTTAAATAGCAATATCTCGGGAATCAGAGTTAAAGTTTTATTGAAAAATTGGTGACATACACTGAAAACTTTTTTTGGTATACCAAAAGACAAATATAATCTGATGGTTTTCTAGTTCGCGTTGGACCGCCTCCTTATATTGTTTCCTGGAATTTCCCTCAACCTTAACCTGAAAGTTAAAAAAACGAGAAGGCCAAGCTAACTTCGTCTTTGCCGAAGTTTTTATACCCTTGCAAATGTTTTAATACATCAGAGTTTAAGAACGCCAGCATTAAAACAAACAATTTTTCTAAATAAAACCTACTTTTCGACCGCTAGTTCCTATGACAGCTATAAGATATAGTCATCCGATTTTAACCATAACTTCCAAATCTTTGTAAAACACGTTAACATTAAAAACAAAAAGGTTTTTTCTAACCCACTTTTCGACCGATAGTTCCTAGACAGCTATAAGATATAGTCATCCGATTTTGATCAAAACTTCCAAATCTGTATAAAAGCGTATAATATTAATAATCGCTGAAGTGAGACACGTTAACATTAAAAAAAAAAAAATTTTCTCATTAAAACCCATTTTTCGACTGATAGTTCCCATGGCAGCTATAAGATATAGTCATCCGATTTTGACAAAAACTTCCTAATCTATGTGAAAGCGTATAGTATTAATAATTGCTGAAGTGGAGCCGTTAACATTAAAAACAAAAAAGTTTTTCCCACAAAGACCCACTTTTCAACTGATAGTTACTATGGCAGCTATAAGATATAGTCATCCGATCCGGTCGGTTCCGACATATTAGCAGTGTGCAGTAAAAAGAAGACTCTGTGCAAAATTTCAGCTCGATAGCTTTAAAACTGAGAGACTAGTTCGCGTAGAAACAGACAGACGGACAGACAGACGGACGGACAAAGCTCAATCGACTCAGCTCGTCGTCCGGATCAAGAATATATATAGTTTATAGGGTCGGAAATGAATATTTCTATGCGTTGCAAACTTCTGGGCAAAATTATAATACCCTTTGCAAGGGTATAAAAATAGAAGATACGCTTCATAAAGAAAAATTTAAAAATATACCTACATATAAGGTTGTCAAAAAAGTCTTGCGGTATTTCCGCAAGCTCGTCTTTGCAAGCACGTAGTTCTAGTTGTATTCGTCGCATCGGTTCACGCTAGAGCTTTTTGGAAAGCTCTTTTTACGCGCTAACACGTGTTTGATTTATTGTTGTTTGTTTTTAGTCGTTCGTGAGTTATAGCGTCTCAAACATGGAGCAAAATAAAGAGAAAATACGGCACATTTTACAGTACTACTACGATAAAGGCAAAAATGCATCTCATGCTGCCAATAAAATTTGTGCAGTTTATGGGCCCGATACAGTTTCCATTTCCACCGCACAACGATGGTTTCAACGTCTTCGTTCTGGTGCAGAGGTGATCGAAGATGCGCCACGGTCCGGAAGGCCTGTCGTCGAAAATTGCGATAAAATCGCTGAATTGATCGAAAGAGACCGGCATAGTAGCAGCCGTAGCATCGGCCAAGAGCTGGGCATGAGTCATCAAACCGTTATAAACCATTTGAAGAAGCTTGGATTCAAAAAGTAGCTCGATGTATGGGTGCCACACGACTTGACGCAAAAAAACATTTTTGCCCGTATGGATGCATGCGAATTGCTTCTGAATCGCAACAAAATCGACCCGTTTTTGAAGCGGATGGTGACTGGCGATGAAGTGACCCACTTACTTACGACAACGTGAAGCGCAAACGGTCGTGGTCGAAAAGCGGTGAAGCTGCCCAGACGGTGGCCAAGCCTGGATTGACGGCCAGGAAGGTTCTTCTGTGTGTTTGGTGGGATTGGCAGGGAATCATCCACTATGAGCTGCTCCCCTATGGCCAAACGCTCAATTCGGACCTGTACTGCCAACAACTGGACCGCTTGAATGCAGCACTCATGCAGAAGAGGCCATCTTTGATCAACAGAGGCCGAATTGTCTTCCATCAGGACAACGCCAGGCCACACACATCTTTGGTGACGCGCCAGAAGCTCCGGGAGCTCGGATGGGAGGTTCTTTTGCATCCACCGTATAGTCCGGATCTCGCACCAAGTGATTACCACCTATTTCTGTCCATGGCGAACGAGCTTGGTAGTCGGAAGTTGGCCACAAGAGAGTCCTGTGAAAATTGGCTCTCCGAGTTTTTGCCAATAGGGAAGCGAGCTTCTATAAGAGGGGCATTATGAAGTTGGCATCTCGTTGGGAACTCGTCATCGAACAAAACGGCGCATATTTGACTTAAATCGCATTATTTTAACCAATTTTATGAACAATCGAAAATTCAATAAAAATACCGCAAGACAACCTTATATAAAATTTTTTTTATAATATTATGAACTTTCGATTGATGGGAATTGAAGACTCGAATACAAGAGGTGTGGACCAAAAACCGCAAAATTTGACAAATTTTTTTTACTATTACGAAATTTTATTATTATTTACGAAAGCGTAGGCGTTGATAAATAAGAGACGTAGATTGAATAGTTTAAAATATTGCGATATTTGCCAATGTTTTAAATGACCTAAAATTATTATGAAGATTTGATGGATGGCAATGTAGACGGGTGAATAGGAGGTGTAGATCAAATTGTTAAAAGATCGCAGAATTATCAAATTTTTCATTTGACCAAAGATTATTATGAAGACTTAATATACAGCGATAGTAGATAGGAAAATATACGAAGTGTAGACAGAACTGTCCGAAAAGTCTCAAAATTCCAAAATTATCATTTGAGTTAAGATTATGATAAAAATGAGTATATGGGTTAATAGAAGGTGTAGATCAAACGGCTCACACATATTTGATACATAGCAATGGCCTACCTGATTTTAGATTGAACAGCACAAAAAATCGCGAGATTTGCTAAATTTTATCAGTTTCAGGAATCATTAAGATTTGATGGACGGCAATTGCCAAAACGTCAAAACGTGGCAAAATTGAAAAAAAATTTTGTACGAGTTGGAATTTTATGTAGACGGGTAAAAATGAAGATAAATGCAAAATTGTATAATTATTATTACTCTATGTACCTTTGGTACAGAGTATAAAATGATTTCGCATGTATTTCGCAAGTGGCTGTATTAAGTGGCTGTTTCGTGAGTTGGTCTGGAGTTCACGGTCGTAATTGTCATATCGATATCACAGCGTTGCCACCCGACATTAACGTGTCAGTCGATAGTCACGCGATGAGTGATGATTTTGAAGGTGTGAAATACACACTACAAGTGGCGGGAGACATACATATACATACAAGTGTTGTGGCGCGGTGTTTTAAATTGAATTTAGGCAATTCAATTTAGGCAAATTTCAAATTTTGGCCATTTGGCGAGCCCAAAGTAGTGATGACCACTTCGTCAACTAGCCAAAAAATGATCGACTATCGAATAGAATTTATCGAAAAATAGAATGGTGCACGAGTAATGCGACTACATTTTCTCAAAATGCACTTTTTTGACATCTCAAGTGGCCATACATACAAAATGCAAAAATGCAAAATGCAGTTGTAGTGAGGACAGCACTTACCCGACACAGCTATTGAGCGCCCCTTCTGTTTATCCTCGTAGTTTTTGGTGTTAATCAGCTGTTTTTGATAGGCTGTGAATTTTATCGACACTTGTAAGTCAAAGATTGGTACGTAAATGTAAATCAAAATAAAAATGCGAAGAGAAAGTGTACAAGAATCACTGCTTAAGCGAAAAATAGACCTCGCGCTTCATGAAATAGAATGCATTGATGGTAGGTGTACAAATAAGGCTAAGTACGAGTGTCGACTGCATTTTAACCCCAAATGGAACTTGAGCTACAAGTAGAGGTGCAATCGCTGGGGTAGTTTGGAGAAGCTGCATCAAGGAAAGGAAAACTACAACTAAGGAAGATTTCCCAATTAATGTACTGCCCAGATTCAGCTTAACTGACAATTGATTTGAACTTTTGTTGCGTTACCGCGTATTTTGAAGACAAAAGTCTCGAAATAGCTTGATACCAAGTGATATTTTTTTCGATATTTTAAATAATTTTACAACACTTCATCTTTTACACTTTTACGCTTTCACATCCGGTTTTTATACCCGTTACTCGTAGAGTAATGTGCTGTCCTCACTACAACTGCATTTTGCATTTTTGCATTTTGGGCAAAATGCACATTTTCCCCCATACAATTTTGTATGGCCACAAGAGATGCCAAAAAAGTGCATTTTGAGAAAATGTAGTCGCATTACTCGTTAGCCATTCGATTTTCGATAGTTTCTACTCGATAATCGATCATTAATTGGCTAGTTTTTTAGAGTTGACGAAGTGGTCATCACTACTAAGCGCGCGCCAAATGGCAAAAATTCGAAATTTGCCTAAGTTGAATTAAATTGAAATTAATTTATACTTTTTTATAACTTACCAATAATATCAATGATAACACAATGAATTGCAGAAACTAGAGACTTCCAATGTAGTTGCAATTGGACTCAAGAGACCACAAGCCTTCTAGTCTGGCCACCGAAATAATTCATGCACTTACAGAGAAGAATTTGACATAGATGAGTTTTAAACCCTTACCAACATTAGAGTTTATGTTTCTAGCAGCGCAATAAATTTAAATTAAATATCTTTGCTTTATTTGTTACCTTGTTGCCAGCCATTTTGTAAATTTTTAAAATGCAAATGCAGAAGCAACACAATGAGGACAGGATTCTGCATTTTCAGAGATGACGATAACATTTTTGAAAATGGGTTTTTGATGAGCGACATTTTAGTTAAATGTGCTCAGTGCACGCCCATAATAGCCAAAATTAAAAATTCAATTAGTATGATTAAATTTAAATTACCCACTTTAAATTTGAGTTAAAGTCTCACAGTGTTTTATATTGCTGTATCGATATGTGCGATACCGTGTTGAAATAATTAAAATTAATTCAAGAGCTATCGATAGGACACTAACAGAAAATACGGATCTATGTTTTATCGGAATTTGAAATTACTTTTCCCATCACTCCCAACAAAAACACGTCTCAATAAAATACCGATAAAATACTATCCGTTTTTCTGTTGTATGCGCCAATTTTAAATGCGTAATCGGATGAAATTTGAGCTACAATTTTCAAAGCAAGCTACAAAACACCGTGAGACTTCAACCAAATTTAAACTGGGTAATAATTATGAATTTAATCATTACTAAAGTATCATACCTGCTCATCAGGCCCCGTAGCCAGGGGTGGGCCGTGAAGAACGCGTTAATCATTTGTATTTACTGATTGTGAAACTTATAATTTAAAATCAAACCAAATAGAACGCTCTAGGCAATGTGACCATATTACATGCATACATTTTACAATCTGGTCACACTGTCACAAAACAAAAGAATTGTCACTTTTGGTATTTTTGTTTTGGCAGTTCTTTGGTGGAAGTGTATACTACGCTTTAAGAGGTGGAATATTGGAGTCAATGCTAAAAAAATTGAGATTACAAAATGCAATAGGTGGGAACTCACTTTTCACTTTTGTGACGCGTCTCAAAATGTCGCGCACAAAAACAATTATCCTAATAAAGAAACACACCGTTAAAATTAAAACAGGTAACGGATATTTATTTCAATCCAGGCGCCTAACTCTATATATCGATAAGTATCGAGCATGTTGTGAGCATGTAAGAGAACGCGATAGGATATTGGCTCGGCATTGCGTGAGCTCGAAAGTGAGCGACCACTATATAAGGCGGACGTGCGCTTCACCGAGTTCTAGCATGGAGCAAAAAGTATTAGAGAGGACATGGAGCTCCATGGTATTGTTGTCTATTTCTCGGATTTCGGATTTTCTGGTACATCAGCATTTTTTTGTGCAGATTTAAAAACTTTGTCCTTACGAATCTATAATAGAAAATAAATTAAAATAATGAAAAAAATGTATAATAATGGAAAAACATTTTATACATACCGCTTACCGCACAAGACGCATTGGTGAGGCTTCTTCTTTGCCACTTTAAGTGTCCTTCGATTTAAAGTGGCTCTTTAACATTCTTCCTTCTACGAAACTATACAAATAAAATAAAATAGAGGAAAGCCAACTTCGGCTCCACCGAAGTTAAAATATCCTTGCAGTTAGGTGATCGCTGGAATTTTATTTCTGTTTTTAATTTTGGGAATACTCCGACGTATAGCGCGATGTTCAGCATCTCGTCGGCGCTCCACATTCCTATATGGCGAATTCCGTCTTCGCTCAGCATGCTCCGAGGTATTTCTTTCCTGTTCCTCATCTCTGATTTCGGGAATATTTCGGCGTATAGCGTGGTGTTCACCATCTCGTAGGCGCTCCCCATCTCTGTAGTCCGCATTTGATCTCCTATCAGCATTATCCACGGTATTCCGATCCTGTTCCTGCTCTCTAAACGGCACATTTCTTCAACGACTAGAACGCGCTAATGCATCTTCCCTGCGTTCTTGTTGTCGAAATTCATTAGACTCGTTTGTAGAAGTGCGTCGTTGGGAATTGCGTTCGCGTACACCACTAGAGTTTTCTACGTAGTAAGTCCGACTACGATTTCTAGCTTCCCGACGTCTTTGTTCTTGAGATTTCCTGGTTGCACGTGACATTAAAACAAATTTTTGTAAAAATTCTTTTAACCAACAAACACAAATAAACAAACAATGACAAAACTCTAATAGCACTAAGATTAGTAAAATATTTTTGTAGACCTATCTTAATTAACAATTGATCAAATTTATTACACTTCTTTCAACATTCTTCAAATGTTGCATTTACATTTTTGTTTACTTTTAATACAAACAAGCTTTAATAACCTTATCTAACATATTTTTTTGATATTTAACTGTCATTTCTATATTTCTGTCATGTATACTGGCCAAGTCCATCTACAAGCTTCGACACATTAGCTTCGACAACTCTACAACTGCCTCTTTCAACAGCTTCATATTGTCTCTTTCAACAGCTTACGTGTCGTTATCAAGCTCGCTTGGCACCTGTCCATCTGGAAGTTTTCTTAAACTTTCGTGTGGATATTTGTAAAGTCTGTTACTATTTAAAGATTTTAGCATGTACCTATCATCCTCCAAAACCTCAGATACTAAAAAGGGTCCTTTGAACTTTGGGTCCACATTAGTCTGATTTCCTTCGCTATTTCTAAGGAGTACATAGTCACCAACTCTATATCTGGCCACCTCGGCTTTGTCTCTGTAAAATCTATTTTTTCATAGACTGCTGCACTTTATATGTTTTAACAGCCTGTTCTCTTACTTTCGATATGTCAACTTCATTTTCGTACTCATTAATAGGGATCAAACCCAATGACGGTCAACAGAGCAATAATTAATAGTTTTGTCTTTAATGATCTCTACGCCACTACAAGAAACTTAAGCTGGGCCAATATTTCACGACTGTTACAATATTGATCTTCAAGCGGTCATCTGACACCACATGAAACAATATTTGAAAAAAATTTCCATTGACCATGACATAGCTTACAATTTGTAAACTGCTATAAGCATTGGCGTTTCCAAAGACTTTTAGAGCGATAACGCTATTGGCCCTTTTACCCATTAGCGTATGGGCAATACCCTCCTCAATCAAGGAAAATTCTGCTCCGTACTCGAAAGAGACTGGAAAGCTCTCACCTCGTTGCAGCATATTTGTTTTCGGCTCGTCTACAACACAAAGCTCAATTCGCTTGCTTGAGCTTGATCTAATTCCAGCTCCAGATTCGGAAACATTCTTCGGACATTGCGGGGAAATGTGACCTCTTTCCTTGCGTCCATAACGTATTATGTTGGCCTTCTCATCTTGTTGGTGTGCTTTATTGCTACGACAGTCCCTCTGCTCCATTGACCCACCATGATCCTTTTTGACTCTGCATTCGTTCGACCTGTGTCCTAGCTTATTACAAGAATAGCATCTTATCTGCTTATCTGCCTTGGTGCGCTTGCTGCCATGTTCCTCGTCCGGAGAGTTATGTCGAATCTTACCCGATGTGAAGACTTGCAACTCCGACTGCAACTCTCGTTTGTTGTGCACGTTCGACGTGTAAAACTCAAAAAAAATTCTATTTTGCTGCTCTAGCAAAGCTCCAAATTTTATATCCGCCGTCAGGGAACGCGAGGCTGATCTGATATCGGGGTCGAAGACACTTCGCATATTGAATTTGTTCAACTTTTATAATTTCCACAATATACGGAGTGCAGTAAGTTCTGCGTGTGTTTTCTCTTAAAACATATCGTCAAGTCCAAGGTATACTAAACAAGGTAGGCGCACTTGCTCTCGCGCTCTCTTGACAAATTGTTAAATTTCAGTCAGGAAGCATGGAGCAATTAGAATTAGAGAGAACGTTTGCGCTGCCTCTCAGTTTTGCTGGTGCTAAACGATAGTGCCCAAAAAGATACTTATAGTGCCCAAAAAGATACTCACATACAGCCAGTAGGAAATCACTGTGGTTAGAGCGAGACGACCATAACCCAAATGTATCCAGAGAGAGCGAACAGCTGACCAAAAAGTATCTAGAGAGCGTAAATGAGAGCGAACAGCTGACAATTTTCTGACAGAAGCGGTGTCGACTGAGCAACCTTTCTCTCATATTCTTTGCTCCATGCAGTAAGCAACTGTTGTAAGCGAAGCATCTCCACGGACGAATTTTTTGTGTTTTACTTAGTAGCTTAGTAGGCTTTGTATTGAAATATATTACTCTCGCTCTCGCTCTCTTTGACACAAATATACGGAGTTCTGAGAGAGCGAGTGAGCCTACCTTGTTTAGTATGCCTTGGTCAAGTTAACTTATTTTATATAAAAAAAAAAAACCCCCCCCCATGTCAGCCTACTTTGACATCTCACTCGAAGATTGACTTTCAGGGACAACGCTAGATAGCACATCACTAGCTAATTTCAACACTAGCCACTTCCAATTAAATAAGCCGCGCAATACATATAACTTATCCCATATCCGACATATTTATATAAACATAAATTATGTAATTTATCTGGCGACCTTTCTAATATTTAATTAGTGAGTTTGGCTGGCTCTAGGTCCGAAAAAGTTGCGATTGTTCACAACAGTAAACAACTTATGCATCAAACATCAAAAAGAGCTGGTCATTCTCCCGAATGAACGCTTAAGCATTAAACATCTTAAAGTTTAAATCATCGTGGCTTGTTCTGTTGTTACTCTTATTGCTTTTTTGCGGTTCCCAACTGATCAAAGCATTGACTGAACTTTTATTTTCTATAAAATCTTTTTTTTATATATAATTTTAATTAAATAATTTAATAAAAAATATTAAATAAATTATAAAAATTATTTAAAAAATATAATTTTAAATTTTTTATTTTTTTTTTTTATTTGATAATAATAAATGGAAAAGACTGTTGCAAACTTAATGGAGCCGCTATGATTTCTTGTTCATATCAGGACACCCATACACAGAGGGAAAAACTTGTTCAGAAAATGAGTTGCCTTCAACTTAAAATAAGAACAAGATGTTCTTAAAAATTTCTAGAACAAATATTCCAAATGTTCTTGGAATGAGTAAAGTTGTTCTCAATCGGATAATATTTGCTTTAAACAACAACAAAACCGGTTTTCAACACAGAGATATACAAAGAGAGAGAGCGAGTGAGAGCGAGTTCGCTCTCATTTTGATCTCTCTCTTGTCAGCTCAACAAAGCATAAGTAGCCCCTAGACGTGCGTCTGCAAAACTGTTCAACGGTTGAATTGGCTAGCGAGTTGTTCTACAAGTTGAGTGCATAAGGTACCGGACTCAAATCGCTGTCAAGCCCGAAAAAAATTTTCTGTGTTTTTCTGAAAAACTTAAATGAATGAAAGCCAGGTTGAAACGATGTTTCTGATTCCTATGGAATATATGGGTCGAAGGAAGAAGCAGCAGGCGCGCATATCCAGGAGTCTTGCCCTCCCTTCACTTCTAATGAAAAGAGGTATGTCCCAGTTGAGTTTAAAATGTTCTTGAAAACGGAACAATATTACCTCAAATCATGTTCTCAAATGGAACAATATCAACTCAATTTGAGTTTTTGAGTTCTCAAAAAAGTGTTCTTGAAGTGAGAACATTGTGCTACTTGTGCTACTTGGTAACGATTGTGCATTTTGATGTGAAACATCTTTAATTTCGGTACGGACGATTTTAGTGGGAGTAAAATTTGAATTGAGCGTCACGTGAGGCTGACGCCAACCATAGTCACGTGACGCTGACGCCAACCATATTATGTTGCTGTGTTTGCTTTGTGCAGTGGCTCGGCACACACACACAAGACGGTTGGTAGAGTGATGGCAGGGGGAAGATTGGTGCTGGGGGCGGAGAGAGATGCAGAGAGTTAAGAGAGTAAGAGAGAGTAAGAAGAGTTTAAGATCACACACCCACACCCAACATTTCATTTACAGTTCTTTGCCTATGGCTCAGCCAAAAAAAAAATCAAAACAGAGAAAACTACCACAACAACAACGAGAGAACAATAGAGAGCGTACTCCCACAACTTTTGCTGTAAACGCGAGAGGGAGAGTGAGTGAGTGAGTGCTGAGGCAGATGGGGAAGTGAAGAGGTTGGATAGATACTAAAAAGGGGCAACTGGGTGGGTTCTGGGAAAGATCTGGGTAGGATCTGGTGGTATTTGTGGCTGGGATCTGGCTAGAATTTGGCTGGGATATGGGTGGGATCTGGTTGGACTCTGAGTGGAATCTGGATGGGATCTGGGTGGGACCTGGGTGGGATCTGGGCCGTATCTAGGTGGTATCTGGGCGGGATCAGGGCGGGATCTGGGTGGGATCTGAAAGGGATCTGGAAGGGATCTGGTTGAGATGGGATCTGGATGGGATCTGGGTAGGATCTGGGTCTGATCTAGGCGGGATCTGGATGGGATTTGGAAGGGATCTGGTTGGGATGGGATCTGGTTGGGATCTGGAAGGGATCTGGGTAATATTTGAAAGAGATCTGGGTGGGATCTGGTTACGATCTGGTTGGGATCTGGGTGGATTCTGGATGGGATCTGGGTGGGATTTGGAAGGGATCTGGGCGAGATCTGGGCGGGATCTGCATGGGATCTGGGTGGTATCTGGGTGGGATCTGGAAGGGATGTGGGCGAGATCTGTGTCGGATCTGGGTAGGATCTGGGCGGTATATACGTGAGATCAGCGTAGAATCTGAGTGGGATCTAGTCGGGATGTAAATGGGATAAAGCTTGGTTAGATCTGGGTGGGATCTGGATTTTCTGGATTTCTACTGCCCGTTAATTTTCTTCTTTCGAAAGAGTGCCCTTGGTGATTTATATACCATTGAGAGAGATTGTGATTTGAAAATAAGCTCATATCCTAAGCATCACGTTTCACATCAAAGACTCGTGAGTGCTATCTACACTCACACCTTATGGTAGCGAAGGAGGGTTATTGGAGGCAGCCAATTGCCATATTTTCTGCTAGGCGATGATGCGTTTCCGTTATGAAAACGCATAATGAAGCCATACAGCGCGAAAAATGTCACAGCAGACGAGCGTATTTTAAATTACCGGTTGAGCAGGGCACGCCGCTGCATTGAGAACTCCTGAGTTGGAAGTGGATGTGCTTGCAACGGACTCTCTTGTGCAAGCCTGAGCGAGCTCAGAATATTGTGTATGCCTGCTGTCTGCTGCACAAAGTTGCAAAGAAGGACTATGTTGCTGTCGTCGACTTGCGCACCAATAATGCGACCAGCAACCATTTTGATGGAAATGATCACACATCCCACTCAGGGAGATCAACGAACTTATGCCAAGTTTGTGCGAAACTCCCTTAGAGACTATGTTCTGCCGTTCCCTGGCAGAATGATGCAGCATACGCATAATACATATTTTATGTGTTATTTATACCAGGGACCGAAAATAATGATTATTTGTAAATTTATCATCCAAAAAACTCATTAGCTTGGAGTGCCCGTATGAAAAAACGAGAAACTGTACCGAAGTTTTGATACACTTGAAATAGCTTGTCACAACGGTTAGCGACTTCGACCCAACTTCGCAAATCAGCTTAAAAACATGACATATTACCCATGACCGTGTTTCAGAGCGATAATATTAAGAACAAACCAGTTTTTCCCACCAAAACCCATTTTCCGAACGAACATTTGTATGGCAGCTACAAGAAGTAGTCATCCGATCCGGTCGGTTCCGACATATTAGCAGCGTGCAGAAAAAAGAAGACTCTGTGCAAAGTTTCAGCTCGATAGCTCCAAAACTGAGGGACTAGTTCGCGTAGAAACAGACAGACGGACAGACGGACGGACAAAGCTTAATCGACTTTAAATATATTGGGTCGCCGATTTTTCAAAGAAAGTAAATGCATTTTTAATCAAACTTAGAATGAACTTTAATCAAATATATAATTTCCATTTTGTTCGATAACCTTTTGCCATCTTCCCGGCAAATTTTGTATTACGCTCATAGAACTTCTGGCCTTTATCTGCAAAAAAACTGAACCAAGTGCGATTTTATAGCCTCATCATTGCCAAAAGTTTTACCATTTAAGGAGTTCTGCAAAGATCGAAATAAATGGTAGTCTGATGGTGCAAAGGTCAGGGCTATATGGTGGATGCATCAAAACTTCCCAGCCCAGCTGTCCCAGTTTTTGCCGGGTCATCAAAGATGTGTGTGGTCTGGCGTTGTCATGATGGAAAATGACACCTTTACGATTGATCAATTCTGGCCGTTTCTCGTTGATGGCTGCATTCAATTTGTCCAGTTGTTGACAGTAAACATCCGAATTAATCGTTTGGTTCCTTGGAAGCAGCTCAAAATATACCACACCCTTCCAATCCCACCAAACAGACAGCATAACTTCTTTTGGTGGATATCAGCCCCTGAAGTGGTTTGAGCTGGTTCACCATGCTTGGACCATGATCGTTTTCGATTGTAAACAATCAAATTTAAGACGATTATTGTAAACAATCCATTTTCATCTCCAGTTATGATTCGCTTTAAAAATGGATCGAATTCATTGCGTTTAAGATGCATATCACAAACGTTGATTCGGTTTGTTAAATGAATTTCTTTCAATTCATGTGGTACCCAAATATCAAGCTTTTTCACCAGTCCAAGACTTTGTATGTGATAATGAACGGTTGATTTTGGTATATTTGCTTCTCTCTATCTCACGCTCAGTTACATGACGATCCAATTCGATTAATGCTTTGATTTGGTCATCATCAACTTCATTTGGCCGACCTGAACGTGGCTCATCTTTAAGTGAAAAATCTCCAGAACGGAATTTGCGAAACCAATTTTGACACTGTCTTTCTTTTAAGGCTTTATCACCATACACATCACGTAACTTTTTAGCAACTCTCTCTGCGCTTTTTCCTTTACGGAAATAATAAAGTAAATATGACGAAAATGCTCTTTTGTGGACTCCATATTAAAGGGCGCCAATCAAACAAATGTAAACAAATTACGCGCACTTTTTTTCTAAAGCAAGCTAATAGTGACAGCTAATAACTGACAAAAGAAAGAATGCAATTACAGAGTCACAAGCAGTTAAAAAAATTATAAACGCCGACTATATGAAAAATCCGCAATTACTTTTTGGGCAACCCAATACTTTATGTAGTAGTATAATTTAAGGCTTAAGGTGCATAAATTAATTAATCTAGGCATGGCTTTTAGCCGCCAGCCTTAATTTAACAAATAAAGTACTAAGACAATTAAAAACATGTTATAAAATTTAAATTTGCTTTTTTTTATACCCTTGGAGAGGGTATATTAAAATTGTCCGGATGTTTGTAACGCACAGCAGGAAGCATCTCCGACCACATAAAGTATATATATTCTTGATCAGCATCAACAGCCGAGTCGATTTAGCCTTGTCCGTCTGTCCGTCCGTCCGTCCGTCCGTCCGTCCGTCTTTATGAACACCTAGATCTCAGAGATGGTAAGAGATAGAGGTTTGACATGTATGGAACAAATGCTTCTTTTGTCTGCACGCAGATCAAGTTAATTTCAAATTTTGGCCACGCCCCCGCAATTTAAAAAAAACGTCGTATCTCCTACAGTTTTAAAGATAGACGATTCATACCTCCAAGAGATAGTTGGTAATTAGCAAAATGAATCGATTTGCTGAAAGAATGATAAAGATCGGATAAACGGTTCTCAAGTTATAAGCAAAAAAGTGAACCAACCCCCCCCCCCCCACCCCCATAAAAATTTTTTTACGTTTTGGATGGTCACACTAAGGAACGCGGGAACACTGTTACACATTTTTTTTCATGAGTAACGGGTATATCGAAGTCGGTTAGAGCCGACTTTAACTTACGCTCTCGTTTTCTTAGAGTACGTACCGGTATACCGAAATAAAAATGTAGGTACCGATACGGAACCGAGTACCGAAATAAAACAGAATTAAAGCAGAACCTTTTACCGAAACGGAAGATGAAGTAACATGGGGTAACTTAATATAGCGATTACTCGGACAAATTGGGGCTATGTTCAAGCAGTCATCATGAGACGATGTTTTTTTTTTTGTTATTGTGGCTTTCCTTTTCTAAGTATTTCATTTATTTGTCAGTGGATCCAGAAGCGGAGTTCTCGTTTTGGACGTAATATTTAGGTTATTTAAATAATCGACGAGGATCGAGCATCTTCATTTATTTTGTGTATTATAGAAGATCCCAATTATTCTTGCCGACGAGACGGAAGCCTGAACAAGCCCGTGCCCCGAAACAATTAGAACTTTCTACAGGGGAGTTGTATCCACAACGGGGCCTTGTACTTTTGGAAACGCCTTAAATAAAAATCAACACAATTTTTCATTTTGTTTTACTTTATTCCATTAGAAAACAGAAGAATACAATGTTGGTAGACCTGGGACTCTTGACCTGCGGTTGCCCACCGCCTCGCCGGCAGCAGATGGAGGAACAAACGATAAATAAGCGAAAGAATGTGCGAGACGCAGTCTGTTTCTTTTTTTCTTGTAATTTAATTTAATTTACATTAAAAAATATAATTTGTAAATAATGAAATATACAATTAAATAATTCCTCAGAAATGTTCCAGATGTTCGGGCTGTTGTTGAATTATTTCACTGCGTTTGTTTTTATTTTCGGTTCAGATGTTGCTGTTGTTTATTGATTGCATTTTCAATATTTCATATATATGACGAGATATATATAGAATAATTGTATGTAGAGTATAAATTGTATTTGTATTCAGATAATTGTTGTAAATAATTTGAATTTATTTTGTTTTATTGTTTAGGGCGGGAGTCACGGGTCAGTGGACACTAGTGGACGTGTGGACACTTAAGCTTCGGCCTCAACCTCCTCCTTCACCTTGGCATCGCCGGGTTTGCCCTTGGACCAGTCGGGTTTCTTCTGCGGATGTGCGGAGAGGGGAAGAAACGCATTAGTACACTCGGAAGAAGCAGAGTTCGCAAGAGTCAAACATTCAAGTAAAAATTCCAATCAAAATCAACTGTGTGCCGACACTAATCTACTTGTGTGTGAGGACAAACTCGAAGAGAAGACAGAGACAGAGATACAAAATACAGAGACGGAGACGGCGTGTGACAAGAGGGGACACTGAGGTGCTTAGAGGAGGGACACACACTCAAGAAATCTTACACTTTTTGGCTTTGTTTAGCACAGCGGCATCTTTTATCTTTTTCTATAGAGCATAAGAGAGTTCCAGAATTTGCAGCTTAGTAGAGATCGCCACCCGCACTTACCTCCTTCTCCTCCTCCTCCAGTGTGAATTCCTTCTTCTTGACCACCTTGAGCTGGTTGCGGAAGTTGAACTCAGCGGCCTTCTTCTGCAGCTTGGCGAATTTGTTTTCGTATTTGGAGACCTTCTTCAGGGCTGGCTTGACGCTGCGAAAGAGATGGGCAGTGTGAGAGTGGTTCCTTCGATGCAGGTGGCTGCAATACTTACAACTTGCCGCGAAGATCATTAACTTGGGCATTGAGATCGTTGATCTAAGGTGGGCCATGTGGTTGGGTGTACAGAAAGAGAGAAAGTAGTCAGTTAGTTGAGATCGTTCAATTGCCAATTAAGTCAAGAGAAGTTGAAGTTTAGGTGGAGAGCATAGCATGCTAACATACATATGTACATACATACAGACATACATCTAAGGCGGCATGCCGTTAGAACTAAATGCGTGCGAGCGAGCTAGCAATACGAGCCAGGGGAAGGGATTATATCGGTACTGGATTGGGGTCGGACTTGGATTAATTTTTCTCTTTTTTTACGTCGAATTGAACAGCATAACATCCAAATGTCGATTTCTTGTTTTGGTTCGTTTTTTCGTTGCTTTAATTGCTTTATTGTGTTTTTTTTTTATGACAAAATATTGGTTTTATATACGTAATGAGGGGGAGAGACAGAGAGAGGCACATAGACAGAGAGCGTACAAAATCACAACTACATAAGTAAATCAACTAAACTCTGGACTGAGGTACTGCTTATCGATAGATACGTGGTATCAAGGCCCGTTTTGTGTTCTTTTAGAAGCTTGTTTTGTGTTTTTTTTTTCATAGATTTGTTTGGAATTTCGTTGGGTACGTGTAACGTTTAGTGGGCTAGCATTTTGATTAGCTGGTTCGAAGCTCTGGCTCAAGTAGAATCGACGCTTGGTTTTCTTTATGCTCTTCAATTTCTGGTTTATTTAGGATATTTCGATAATTTTATAAGAGGACTGATTGTTTTTTTGGTTTTTGTTTATTTTTCAATAAATATCTGTGCTTTGCTTGAGGTGTTAGGGCGAGCTAGCACACGACAGAGATAGATAGATAGACAGAGAGAAAGAGAGAGAGAGAGAGAGTAATAGCATTTATTTACAATGAAGTGCGGGAGGGTATAGTTTCGGTGGGTTGTGGAACATGCAAAATTTCGAGTCAAAAAAACCATTGCCTACATTTGAGCGTGCTGGGTGGGTCGGTGTGTGTGGTGTGTGCGGGTGTGCATGTGCGTGTAATGCAAACAAATTTGTATTATTATTAAAAAAAAAAACACAAAACAATTTTCATAAATTGCGCAACAAACTAAATTTGCTAATATTGTTGTTGTTGTTGTTGTTGCTGCTGTGCAAATTACTAAAACTAAATACTACGTGGCATTTTGTATATGAACTTATAAATTTATTAGATGGATCTATTTTTGGGTGTAATTGATGAGTCAAATTGGATTGCCAGTTGAAATGAGAGTACAGCCTCGGAACGATCATTGCATTTTTTTTTGTTTTGTTTATTTCAGTGGATTGTGGATACATGCTGCTGCCAACTAACCTCAAACTGATCTGAACTCGAAATGGGGCAGCGTGACCTCTGTCTACTTTTGAATTGTCAAACTTTCCAACGCATAACATGACTGTACTCTATTGATCTCTAATATTGATTAAAGTAAGCGAAATAAGTAAGCTAGAAAAGCAATAGAACGCTTTAAATTGATCACTTTCTGATTATGCATTTCCTTAATGTCTACTAGCAAGATTTTCAAGTTGAATATTTTACTTTCAAAAACTTTAAGAAGAGTATAAAATGATAGTCCCCTCTGCTGTATAGAATTGGATGAACGAAAAAAGAATTAGAACAAACGGTTAAGTATAGAAAGCTGCATTTTGTGGACAGACCTCTGTTAGGGGATGAAGATGCGGAAAAAAATATATGGAAAAGTATGGAGAAAATCCAATTTATTTTCCAATTGTCTTTAATTTTGTTTTTTTTTTTACTGTTGTTATAGGTTTCAAACTAGAGCATGATCCCCAAATATAAATGTTAAACAGATTTTAACCTATTTCCTTAGTGTGGCAAAGTTATACCAACAACCTGAAATCGACCCAATTTCTCCTAGATACCTTGGTTTTAATGTACTACAATTGTTTCAGCGTATGCACCACAATTGTATGGTTTTAGTTACCTGTTAATAAAATTAGTTTAAAAGTACAATATTAATAGTTTAAAGATATACCACATGGGGGTTCGAATGTCTTGGAACAACAATTGTGATGTTGAAATATTTATCTTGTCTCTTTTATAATGAATTTCTGAATTTCAAATTTGTGAGATCATCAGTTCAGGGGTGTTCGATCTTAGACTGATTAATCTATATGATTGCAATCAACTTAAGCAGAACTACTTAACATTTTCTCCTACACTGTTATTAAAACGTTGTCAAGCAGTTGGTCGATCTAAAAACCTTTCTCTATGAATCTTTGCTAAGTCACCAAATTAAAGACAAAGTTAAGAAGCAAGTTTGGATACAATAAAAATAAAATTAGTGTTTCTTTATATTCTTGGACAGCGAGATAAGCTGATTAGATCAGGGTCCCTCTTGTCTGTTTCCATCTGCGGTTTTCAACAAGCACAGTTGGGCCATTAGGATTTGATCTTTTTCCATTCCTCCTACGGTTTTAAAAGCACAGACTAACTAAGAGAAATAAAGCCTGGCTAGTCCCAAAATTATCAGAGAAGTCCTTTAGAAAGTGAAAGACCTAAGGTGGTACAGGAGCGAAAGTAATGGAAGACGGACTTCCTCCCTTTCTCGTTCCGATAAACAGTCAGAGTTCTTTGCGCTCTCACCTTTTTCTGTCGAAATCGGTGGTTAGCGTATTTGTCTCAGTGACCTGGGATCCAAATGAGATGGATGTCGGATTGCTATGTGGTTTGTTTGAGAAATGTTCTGCAGTCGTTGACTGATACCCAATTGAAGAATATCGCGACAAGTGACTTAATCGCTGGGTGTCTAAGAAAATTCAACTTGTACTCAGTTTTTGTATTAAGATTTACTCGTAAGCGAGTGCTTCCTTGGTCGCAAGGAAGACACTACGGTAATCAGAGAGTCTGAAAGCTTGAATTCTCTGAGTATATACTTCCTCACACAGTGTAGACTGTACCAGATTTTGATTTCACTCTTCTTCTGATAGAATAGAGACTAAGAGATTAACTAAGGCCGAGGTGCGTCAGTTGCTTATCTCTAGCTGAACGCTTCTTACCGCTTTGTCTGGCTCTGTTTTCTGCGAGTGCATAGAACTGGTAAAGGAAAACTTTGATTATTCAAAACAATAGTCAGCATGGGAAAATGCGGTGGTTAGAGCGAGACGCCCATTGTCATAAAGGAACTCAGAGATCGAATATAACAGCGAACAGCCAACGAGTTTCTAAGTCGACTGTGTAAACGTTCAGTCAATGTAAATAATCCTTTACTTTGTTTTTACAATATGCTAAAGGTAAAATCTTTCAAGTCGTTCCAATCGTCTTTCCATCATATAATATCTTGGGAAATGGGTTTTTAGCTGGGATAAGTTTCTTTTTGTAACCTACAATGTTTGTGGTAGTGTGGGCAGTATGTGTTGATTCAATAAAAAGTTGTTCTCTAACAGAACTTTCACACAACCGGTCACCCTCGCCAGCCAGCGGCGCCAGCTGTGAAGTAAGCAGCTAAGCGGCGTTAAGCTGTGGGTCCATTTCTCTCTTGTGGGAAAACTAGAAGCACACAATACAAGAGATTGAGAGGAGAACAAAAAGACTCTTTTAAACCTACAATATAAAGTTCTCTTATTGAAATACGCTTTGTGGCTCTCTTTAGGCTACTTGAAAATATTGCCTCGCCCACTTATTTCGCGTACCTTACAAAATGCAGTTGCTGTGGCAATTCGTTTTCTTCTCATCGTTTTTTTTTTATTTTGGTTGGTTTTATAGTGTTTCCGTTTTAAGTACAGTCAAAACAAAACATGATTATTAACGTAAATCGAACAAAACACGAGTAGTAGAAGTAAATAAATGTATTTATATATTTTGTAGTATATATATTAAACCAGATACGAAATTGTTTGGCATTGATATATAGATGTATGAACAGAAAGAAAAAACAGATACAAGTAAGAGAATTTGATGCAAACGGAAACAAAATTGTTGTTGTCTGATATTTGGTTGGTTTTTTTGTTTGTTTGGTATTCAGAGTATAAAATATTTTTTTTTGGCAGTACCTCCCAGTCTTTTTTCCTGACTTCGTATTCCAGATCCCATTTCTGGCCTTCACAAATATACATACGCTCGTAATACTCTTCGCAAATCTCTTGCAATTCGCCTGCAAAAAGCATATTTTGGGTTTGGTGTTTTTTTCAACCTTAGAGTTAAGTAAAGTTAATTTGCTCATATTTCTATTTGTTTATAGGGTTTTATATCATTTTATATGGTTTTTTTCTTTACTTAGATGTTATGTGTTCGATCTGGAGTTCTGGAGTGAGTGAGAGAGAGAGAGAGAGAGCGAGAAGGCCCTGAGTGGAGCGTTACGGTTACTCTTTTCCACTTTTCATTCAGTTTAGTTCAGATTGACTATTAGGGAAGTTGTTCCATAGGCTAAGGGTGTGGCCCAGGAGCGAAGACTCGGAGCCAATCTGTTCAAAAAAGCACACGCCGATAATACTTGATTTTGTTTTTGGTTCACTTTTCTGTAGTTTAGCTTAGTTAAAAACAATATCAAAAAAAAAGAAAACTAAAAATTATGATTAAGAAATTAAAGTAAATATAAAAAATTATATATATTATGTAAAAAATTAGAAATTTTATATAATTTTCGTTTTGGCAACATTCGATTTTTCTTTTGTTTTTGGTTTTTCGTTGGGTGCATGGCAAAATTTGTTTGGGATTTACCTCTTGTGCCTTGACTTTCTGCACGTGTTCTAAATCAAATTTATCGCCCTCCAAACTGTAAAGGCGTTGCCAATATTGTTTGCATATTGTTTGCAATTCGGCTGTGCGCAACGGGTAAACGCGTTAAAGACAAAGTTTCGTATACGTGTGCGTGTCAGAGTGTGTGTGTGTGTGTGTGAGAGAGAGAGAGAGTGTCGATACGATTAAACAAAAGAGAGAGATAGAGATAGTGAAAGATTTAGAAGATAGAGAGAGATAGATAGTGTGTGATTAAAGGTGTAATGTAACAGAGAGAGAGAGAGAGAGATCGAGAAAGAGTGAGAGAAATATATAGCCATAGAGAAAGTGACAGTGACAGATAGAGACGACGACGACGCACAGATGTAACGCGCGTTGTTCGGCGCGTTTTATAGTTTTGTTTTTTGTGATTTTAGAGAAAAATAGAAGGAGTAGATTAGATTAATATCAAGTTATACATTGGAACTTTATCTTTAACATTCTAAATAATTGATAAGTATATTCAGTATTGTTTTCAGTGTAGTGCGCTTATGAGATGTCTGTTGTTTGTTTGTTTGTTGTTGTTGATGACTGTACTGGTGCCTAGGGCTGGGTCATATGGGTTGGTTGATCTTATCTGAATTTAGTTAAAGCACAACATGCATCGTGATCGGTGCCCATCTTTTTGGGTTTGTATGGTAAAAACACGATTGTTTTATCAATTTTCAGAGATCGTATATCGAATCCATCTGTGTGCCGCTATAGACGCTTTACGTTCTTGCGAGATTCAATTGATGGAAGAATTATGTGGTGCAAAAAGTGAGTATCGAGGCTTCAGGGTTTGTTAACAAGCAAATCCTGCCAAATTAGGAACGAGGAAAGTTAAATCTTCGAAGGCGATGCATTTTGTGAACCAACCTCATTCATATGGCCTATATACCTTTCATGACCGCCACTCTATTTGAAATCCTACTAACCTCAAACTCACCACGCGCCCATTTTCAGCTGCCTTAATAACGCATTTCTAGTTTAGTACACAAGCTCTTCACAAGCTACAACAAAAATTCCACAAAAAGAAGCCACATGTAGTCTTCAAAAAGCAAAAAGCTTAACAAATATCAAGCCACAAAAAGCAAAACAATTTGGCTCAAAAATACTTTGGGACAAGCCTTTGTTTTCGATTCGGTTTAGTACAAAAAAGAGGCTGCGCAGTTAGGTACGGCTCACCTGGCGGTGAGCCTTAAAGCATTTGGGTTAGCAGCGAAAATATATTTTCTATACTTTTCTCAAAACAGTGTGAAAGCCCATCAAAAACGATTGGGTGGCATGGAGCGCACAACAATTTTTGAATTCGTGTCTCAGTTTTTGGCATTCAAAAATTTGCACAACTCTCTCAAAAATAATTTTCAAAATTGTTGGGGTGGGGTTAACTACATTTTGGCTACTACACAGTGCTACACACACACTTGGCCGCTTTGGAAATATTTGTGTATATTTTTGTGCCGACGAAGTTAATAACGTTGTTGGTTGCTTTTGATTTGATCAACTCGACTACTAGATACGACGGAGAACATCTCCGGAAAACGGAGCAAAACTCTTGCCTCAAAGTCCTTTCTGGCTACCTCGAGCTCGAGATCGTATTTTTCAGATTCCAATTTCAGTATCTTACTGTGATAATCCTGACAAGATTTTTGAATTGTATCTGTGAAACGAAGCGTGTGGTTGATTTTCTTTTTAAATTGATCTCGAGAAACTGTGGGCAAATCTATGTGTCGGTGTGGTTGCGAGTGTGTGTATGTGGGGGGTAGGGGCGGTAGTGTGTGTGTGTGTGTAATTGTGAAGGAAAATGGAAAGGGGTGTGTTTGGTGTGATAAGAATCTACAGCAGAGACCGCCAAGAGTTCCCGGAAATGAGATTTTTTTTTAAACCGTCGGTGAAAACCCGATTCTACGATCTTTACTATAGAAGAAACTGGATGGAAGTGGTAATGAGTCTGCTTGTGAGGCTCTTTTAAAAGATCTGGATATGTTTTCGTTTTAGCTCCATTTAAGATGGCCACCAAAGTTAAGTGCGATCTCATTTAAGGATCAGAAAAATATCGAGAGCCTGATCCAAGTTCTTAATGAAGAGATTTTTAATCAATATTTTAACCCAAAACTTTTTCCAAAAATAAAACCAGGTTCGGCTTGGGTTTTGTAAATAAAAAGGACTTATTTTCCTTGAGTAAAAGTGCTAGAAACAGTTGGGAATTGCAAGTTAAATTCTTCAGAACTCGAATTCCTGAGGATTGCTTATATCCCACCGCTTATACTCTACAGGAATTATCTGGGCGGTCTATGACTCTAGATAGATAGGAGAAACTTCCCAGTTGACTGCTATTAGAGTGAGACAACTATACATCATACCAAGGGAATAATAATGTATACAAGTGAAGAGAGAGAGAGAGAGGTTTGTTGTTTATCACACTGTTGGGCACAATTTCCTAGTTAATTGGGTAAGTGGTTCGAGTATTGTTCTTTTTTTATAGAAAATATATATAAATGTTTATATAGACAGATTCTGTACAAACTAGTTAAGGCTATCGTTAGATATCTTTTGAGCTTTAAGTTTTTTGGAGTTTTCACAACAATTAAGTGTATTATACAGAACGTGAGTAAATTTTTAAATATATATAGATAGATAGATAGTAGAAGATATAGTAGATAGAAGATAGCTAACAGAAGGTGTTGTTGGTTAAATTTTGCTTTTGGTAATTTATATTGGAAGCAAAACGGAATTATATATTTAGATGTGTGTGTGTGTACCTCAACATCCTTGCGCTTAACAACATACTCAAGATCATATTTCTGGTCCTCCAATTTATTAATCCTGTCATAGTGTTGCTTGATCAGAGATTTAAGTGTATCTGGTCGCAGAACACAAATGATTCAAATATGCACGTGTGTGTGTGTGTGTGTGTTTGTGGGTGTGGAGGTGATATACACATACATACACATATATATGCATACATATAGATAGAGAGAGATAGAGATAGTTTAATTTAGATACATTTCAAGTTTGTGTGTGTTTTTTTGTTCTTTTTTTGGAGTACAAATGAGATTTCCGGTGTCGTGTACAGCGCAACTTGTTCTTCAACAAAATGTGTTTCTTGTTGTGTAGTGTAGTGCAAGATGGTGTCTCGATATGTGCGTGTGTGTATGTGATATGATCAATGACACTTGTTCGATATCTTTTATATATATTTATTTAATATATTTTTCTTATTCATTTCATTATGCAGAAAGGCCATCAAATTGGAACCAACCTGTTGGCCTCTCTTTTCAGATTTGATTAGCTTCTTTTGGTAAACAAAAATCACACATCTAGGACCAACAAAACTCACCTTCACTGGCATCACTGAGATTCCTGGGACTGCCGCAACGTTCTTCAATGATGCGTCTACGTTCAGCCGCTTTGCGTTCCTGTTCTTTCTTCAATTCCTCAGCGGCTTTCTTACGCAGCAGCAACTACAAAGCGGAGAAACCAAAGACATGAGCATCACCCACTCCACTCAAAAGCTAGTGCAACTCACCCTGAGTTTCTTCTTCCTTTCTGGGGTCATGAAACCCTTCTTGGCCTTCTTGGCCTTGGAGGCTTCCTCCATGCGCTTGCGCACCTCAGCACGCTTGCGCTCGATCTCAGCCTGTTTAGCCTTCTTAGCCTGCAATTCAACAAATAAGCATTAAATGGCGAACGGGACGAGCACTATAACACAGCGGGTGGCACAGCACAGATCTGGAACATGGACATGGACGTGGATGTGGCAACGTGGACACACGTACACAAGTGTACCTCCTCGGCCTTCACTTTGGGATCATTGGGATCTCTGGGCGGGCCGGCGGGCGCGGCCGCAGCCGCTGCCGGCGCTTTGCCATTGGCGGCTTTGGCAGCAGCTGGTGCAGCTGCTTTGGCAGCAGCTGGCGCAGCTGCTTTGGCAGCAGCTGGTGCAGCTGCAGCTGCAGCTGCTTTGGCGGCAGCGGCCTTTTTCTGCAAATAAAATAAAGGGAAGGGAGATAAAATTAGAGATATAGTCTAAATGGGGCAAGTACAAGCCGGGGGAATATTTGGAAAAGTTGTGAATTGCACTGAAGAAGTTATATGCTGATACCCTTTGCTTTTCTATACGCCTGTCCTACAACAGCTTAATAGTTATACTCTCATTTCAATAGAAGCCTTTTATGCTTGGCAAGGGTTTTGACACAGGAAAAGAAATTCGGATATATCTCTTATGTAGTGTCCCAAATGGTAATATGATGGTCTTATTTTATTCTGATTCTGTATGGTAGCCAAAAACATAGCCAAATCCATTTAGTATTAATAACCAATTAAATTCCTACTTAAAAGTAAGGCAAGAGGCCTCGGAGCATCCTATAAAAATAGAGTTTTCTTTTTTAAACTTTTACAGATGGGGAAGCTTTTTGCTATTTGGCGCCAGCTGCGAAGTAAGTGACTTTGACAAAGTTCCTCAAATTTTGCTGCAGATAGTTCCCCCATGTGCAAAATGTAGAAGCACCCAAGCAAGTTTGACTCTTAAACCTTTCGGCCTTTTGTGTAGCCCAATATTTTGGTCTAGATATGTCTTATGACATATGTGGGAGGAAAATAAAGGGAAAGGAAACTTTGGTAATTAAACGAATTTAGGAAATAGTGAACCACTTTCGCTCAGCTGGTCTAACTTTACAGCCATTTTCATTTATTTGGTTGTATTTTTTATTTTTTTAAATAAATGGATCCGAAAATAGGAATTAGTTTAATCAGTCTCTGAAAACCTAAATCTCTTGATTAATCTCAAACATTTATGAAAAGATGCTGGTTTGAGAATAAAGAAGAGAAGGAATTAGATATTCTCAGTATCAAAAAAGTGTCATAAAATGAATAGAATTCTACTTGGCTAAATGTATTCCCGAGATTATCTTGTTTTCTTTACTACTTCGGATTGTAAATGTAAAAAAATTGGCTATACAGCTCCTCCAACGGGACCAAGCCAAGCTTCCCTCAATCTCTTGGCGTGTGTGCTTTAAATTTTTCGCACAAGAGAAAGGGACCTAACCTAAGGGACTTAACGCCGAATCCGAACGGCAAAGTTTGAGAATTTGCATTTTCATGGCTAGATTACTTCAAGCAATTTTTCTAAAGGAAGAAAAAAACTTTTATTATTAGATTTTCAGAGGCGGGATCGAACCCACGACTTCCCGCCCAGCCGTCCAGCACACTAACCGCTAGGGTTACCTTTTTAATGCGCTGGAAAATTATTGAAAACGAGATTGGTCTGATCTTGGCATAAAAATGGAATCGCATATATGTTTATGTTAACTAGATTCTTCACATTGAACCAAGGATTAAGTATATGAAATGAAAAACTCACACACCTCAATTGGCACATTCCAGGGAAGTAATGCAAAATAACGTAAAATTACCAAAATATGACAAGTCATCGCTAAAGATCAATTCGGACAGACCATTTATTGTCCCCTTATAAGGGGACGAGCAACGTAGCCTAGAGACATGATTAAAATTGAAAAATTGACATTGTTTGGCTGCAATAGCAAAGAATCTGTTTTCGAGAAAATATAGCCAACGAGTCGACTTAAAGCTTAAATGCGAACTAGCCGCATGCGAATAGGGGCGAAGGTTCACAGAGAGTCGCGATGGCGATAATTCGATTTGTCATTAGCTATATTACAATTAACTAAGTAAACAAACAGACATCTTAAAACAAGTCAATAAATCCAACCAAATTGAATAGTTTTACGGTTTTCGGTTTAGCATTTTCAAAAATACTCCGATTCGGAATACGAAATGGAATCAGCGATTCGGTTCATTTCGGATGCTGCATTTTGCATGTAAAATGAGATTTCTTTGAAAAATATAGTCTTAGATTTTCGGATTTAATTTCATTTGGACAGTTGGTCTAATTGATTAGGAATATAAATACTTTATATCCTTCTTTACGTTATCTTCATAACATCTTAGCAGGAGCAGGCATTTTTTAACAGAAATCTGCTTATGACTTATTAACCAACTATTTCAAACTCGAGCTTTCATAAAAGTATGTTTGCTTCTATTTTAAAAGTTGGCCGACCATTCTACGTCCTTGGCATCGTATTTACAATTAAATTAATTTGAATTGTAAGGTTTTTAAAGGTAGAAAGCAAGTTTGCTAGAGATTTTAAAAGCCACCATCTAAAAATGTTTGCTATTTAATCGCTTTAAAATAGTGGCAAGTTTCAAGAGATACATTTGTTTGTTTGCTGACCCCTATCTAGTGATTAAAGAGCCAAACTGACCTAATTTTCCCACCCTTCGAATAAGTATCAGGGGCAACCATGTGCAGAATCTTTCTTTCCACAGTCATAGTTTACAGATACTTTTCCTCTCAACTGTGTTGGCTTACACAAGGTTGATGATCACGATATCTTTTTCGCTTATATTTTTGCAAAAGCACAAACGGGTATGCGATGGGGGCAGCCTGCACTATTCACTTTATCACAGTTCCAAAAAAAATAACAGTCCAATTTCGGTTCTATTGAATAATCAACTTGTTTAGAATTCTAGGATATATTTAATCTTCATTTCTGAAAGACTTAGCTCTTTCACATCCTCTCCAATCTAAATCAATTCACAATTTCACCAAATTTTCTATCACATGTTCACTGACAGCACTGACAACAGCAACAACAACGAAAAGGAACAACCACAAAAACGACAACAAAAATTGATCTATTTGATCACAATAATTATTATCTGTCTTGGCCGTCTGCTGTTCATTGGGTGGAAGAAACGCTCTGTGGAATGCAAGAAAAGGGCATCTTGTGGTCTGTGGTTAGGCTTAGCGCTTAATGTTGAGGTTAGGTCAGCAGGAGTCTGGCAGGTTTCCGTTGCTTACCACAGTCTGATCCGAACGCCATAGATCATCATCCATTCCATTTCCATTTGTAATTCCATTTTGATCAAGCAGGGGCCAGGTTAGTGTTGTCACACACAATATTTACTGAGGTGGGAAAGAAATTTGTAGCAAACTCTTGTGGGGGAAAACACTTGGCGGGGTCAACGATACTCACCTCACCTCATCATCAGCCATTTTGATTTGTGTTTTTAGTTACTGCAATGAGAAGAAATTTGTTAAGAACTGGAAGTGGGAGAATAACTGGACTGTTCTATGACATCATTTGAAAATGGCCTAAATACGTCACACACACACACACACACACTCACCCACCCACATACTCAGGGCCACAGTGCGTATGCGCAATGCTTTGAGACTACGAATTACGTATACGCCGCCAAGACCAGGCCGTATATGGGGGCAGCCCCCCAAATTGCTCTCTCTGTGATCAGTCTTTCACTCTCTCTCTCTCTCTTTTTCTGTCCCTCCATTTCTGCTTAGTTACTTTGGCGTGGGTGTGCTGGCGCATTTGTGTGACAGAGACAGCAACTATTATTTGCATGTGTGTTTTTTGCCCAACTTATTTTTGGTTTCCAATTTCAATTGAGTGCAAAAGTAACTAAAAAGTCTCTCGCTCAAAATTTGTAGGTAAATGCTACACTGATGCCAGTCCAAAAAGTTTAAAAGAAATCTTTGAAAATATTTACGATTTTTCAATCGAAAACATTTCGACTATAAAATTCTAAAATTTCTATGATTTTTTCTTGCAAATTTTAACGCTGTCAAATTTATTATAAAAAACATAATGTTGTTTGAGATAAAAGTAAACTAAGTAACAACAAATTTAAAAAGCATTTTGGAATACTTTTCCAAACTTGGTCCCTGTAATTTTAAAAACAAATGTTTGTATCCCCTACAAATTGGGCCAAAATACTTTAAAAATTGTTCACACAAATCAAGGAATTTCGAAATGTTTTCCAACACTTTAAGACTTGTGAGAGCTGTTGAATTTTTAAAATTTTCGTAGTCATGCCAGCAATAGTTTTGCAAGCGTGTTCAAAATTTTCTATTTCTATTTCCAACATTTTCGTACTTTGAAGTTTTTTCTTAGAAGCTTAAAACATTTCCAAAATGTCTTTAAAAACATTAGCTAATTGTAAAACAATTTTCGTATATTTTGCTTTACAAACATGACATTAATTAGAACATTTGCACACCTTTCAAATAGACAAAGCTAAAAGAAAGAGCAAAAGTTCTCAGAAATTTGTAAGCTAAGAAATTTGGAAAATTTCCAATTTGCATTTTGAATTTGTTTTGAAAAACAAAAGGATTTTATGATTAATTTTGTTGTGAAACTATTTTTAAAAGTTTGGCCGCTTTGAACTTTAAGAGACAATTTGCAAATATTTTTATATACTGCTTAAAAAAATACAACAATAGCTAGGTAATACTATTTCGTGCCCCTAAGAATTGCTAATGACCTTCGAATCGCACACAGACACATACGCAGAGAGAGAAACGCAAACGGCAGAAGAATATTTTATACACCGAAACCTATTTGTAACAGGTTGATACTTTCGAAGACAATTATTTGAAATTTTAAGAACATTTTGAAATATATGTGCATGTTTAAAAATAACGTTTCAGAGCTTGAAGCTAAATGAAAATTATTTTACAGACACGTTGCTAAAAATATACCAAAATTTCGCAGGCAAATGGAAATTTTGTGAATTGTTGCGGACTGTTTTAGAGGTCCAACCAAATTGGAAATGTGAAATTATATAAAAAGGTGTTTAACTGGTGGTTAACGGAGAATTTCATAGTTTCCTCCTCCATCCAATCCCGAACAGTTCCAGTTAGTGCGCTTCAATTCTAAGTTTCAATCATGAGTGTTTGAAAAATATCCAAAGTGTCGAATTTACAGTGAAAGCACGGTTTCTGTACGTCGAATAGGCTCTTCTTTGAGTAATAAGCTCAATTTAGGGCTTAACAACTGGTAGAGTTGTCTCTCTCTCCCTATATACTCGTCGCGAGTACATGTGTTTTCTATGTATGTGTGTGTGCGTGAGTGTGTGAGTTTGTATGTGTAGCTTGTTTCTATTTCGAGCACTTTGCCATGAATCTTTAGCTTTTTGAAAAGTATCTTGTGTCTCTTGGATACATTTTTAGCTTTGGCACACACGCACAAACGCAGCACACACACACACACACACTGTCATCTCACAATCTTACATAATTGTTGCTTTACCAACAACCAACCAAATATGTTAGAAAAAAATAAGTATGGTTTTCGTTTTTGTTCTTTGAACTTGGTTCAACAACACTTTCTCTCAGCCATTGTTTCAGGAAGGCACTTGAAAAAAATATGTCAAAAAAAAGCTTCGCCCGATTCGACTTTCTTGAAGTCAGTTAAGTATTTCGCTGCGTTTTCACTGCTTAGTTTTCGTTCGGTTTGCTTTGCTTGCTGCTGCTCACCTTCAAGGAATTAGAAAAAAAAGAAAAAAATTCGAGCTGTGCTGTCGATCACACGAATCGGATGATACTGAACGACACAAAAGACTGAACGGTCCGACGATCCACGGCAGACTATATTCTAGTGGCTGGCCATCCAATGGATACAGATACGATGGATACGCAAACACACGCACACTCGCACACTCGCCGCCCACCTGCCCGTCCTTCGTTTAGTGAGCGAAGCATCGCCCCTAGAGAGCCGGAGGTGGAGAGAGAGAGACCGTGCGAGAGCTCGGCCATGTATCTGGGCGTGCATCCTAAAAATAGCTGCCTCTGGCAACCCAAAAATCGAAATGGATACCGAAAACATCTGAATGTGTACATTGTGCCTCACGATCGGCAAATCGGCGAAGCCGTACCCGGCTGCAGGCACTAAACGGCCCACACACTCTTGGAGAAGCAGAATCTGTCTCGGCCTGTGTGAATGTGTGTGTGTGTGTGCTGGTGTAAACGGAGCCGCTTGGAATTCAATGCATGTATAAAAATAAGTTTGCTCCAGTTGAACGCCTGAGAGTGGGCCATCATCTTAATATGCAGTTAACCAGGGCATGGACACCGGCGCCTACAGCTGGTCGCAGCCCTGGTCTATATACAGTTGTCTTGAAATATCGAAATGTAGGAATCAAACTTGGAATGACAACGAGAAGTGGGGAAAATGGGGTGGTTAAGACATCTCTATATTTGACATTACCAGTTTACCGGGAAAACTTTTCCGTGTCCCCCTGCTTCAAAATGGTTCTTTCTATTTCAAGCATTACAGTAGAAGAACAATTTCTGTCCTTGTCCTTTTAAATGTCTAAATTTATTTTCCCAAATATTTTGCCATAAAAAATAACACACTTTTGCATGCGCTTGAAGCAATTTGGGATGCATTTTTGTCAATTATTAAAGACGAGCTTTTAGTAGGCTTTTACAGCCAATTCTGGTGTCGAAAAACGTTGACTTAGAAATTTGGTCGAATACAAAAGAAGTCCTTAGGTCTCAATTCGGAACTGTAAGTTCAATGCCTTGAGTGCTAAAAAACTCTGTTAAGGGAGCCGATGTATGAAAGCTCTCATTATTATGGTGTAGCCCCATTCGTCTTTGGCGGTGAAACAAGTAAGGAAGTCGGTCAAACCCGACCGTAATGTACTCTGTACATTGGTGCATTGGTGCTGCAGCGCTGCTATTTAGTTTAAAACACTGATTGGTTTAAGTTCGGTCTATTGGAGACGGCGTGTTGCGTGTGTCAGTTGGAGATGTAAGATACAAAAAAAGGTGAGAGTATCGAGCAGCGAAAGTTGTTAGTGAGTGTGAACTAGATAGATGAACTGGATCTGTGATTGGAGCTGAAAGAACTGGGACTGGAACTGCAGCCGCCACATTTAAAAACTGACCCATAGATACCATAGATGGCGCCACTACTGCAACCACTGTAAATCACTTTTGGTCATAGCTAAAGTATATTTCATCCGGTCTCTATCATTTCTTTGGCAAATCGATAAATAATCTTGATACCTAAATATCTCTAACAGGTACAAACCGATCTACTAAACTATGGGAGATATAACGAAATTAAAAAACGAGAAGGCAAAGCTAACTTCGACGTGCCGAAGTTCTAACACACTGAAAACACTCATGACCGTGTTTGAGACCGGTAATATTGTGAACAAAACAGTTTTTCTCACTAAAACCCATTTTCCGACCAAACATTTGTATGGCAGCTACAAGAAGTAGTCATCCGATCCGGTCGGCTCCGACATATTAGCAGCGTGCAGCCAAAAGAAGACTCAGTGCAAAGTTTCAACTCGATAGCTTCAAAACTGAGGGACTAGTTCGCGGAAACAGACAGACGGACAGACGGACGGACGGACAGACGGACGGACAAAGCTTAATCGACCAGCTCGTCGTCCTGATCAAATATATACTTTATGTGGTCGGAGATGATTTCTTCCATGCGTTGCAAACTTCTGGCAAAATTATAATACACTTTTCAAGTGTATAAAAATTTGATCTGCCTGTCAGTATAAGGAGTATATGTTCCATACATGTCAAACCTCTATCTCTTACCATCTCTGAGATCTGTTTGTTGTTGCTGTTGAAATGATTTCTTCTCTCTGTTACATGCTTTTGCACAAACTAAATATACTCTGTACCTTAAGTACAGAGTATAAAAAGCTGTACACCATTTAGAATAGACGAGCTGAGTTGAGATAAATCCTTCAGTCCGTCTATCTGTATGTCAGTCCGTCAGTACTTTGTCAGTGTTAAAACGGAACTTATCACATGCACTCAGAAAAAAAAGCCCAAGCTAACTTCGTCTGTAAAGAAGTTTTTTAGCCCTTACAAAATCTGGTTTTGAAAAATCAGAGATTTAGAACGCAAAGCATTAAAAAAAAGAATCTCAATATTTCTCGCCGTAGTGAGTATCACTTGCCTAATTTACAGCTATCAATGTAGGAGTCCCACTTTTTTATAAGTGTCGGAAAATAAAAATTAGAGCAGGCTACCTGAGGAGAAAAAAAAGTGCAACATTTCTAACTTAACTTTGCTATTTTCGTAAGCTCCGCGCTATTTATTATCCGATCTTTAGATAAAGCCCAAAATTTGGGTTTTTTAGATAATTTGGTTAGAATATAAACTTAGGTTTAAGGTTTGAGATTTTATAAATTGTGGTAGTTATTCAACATTTTTGATTGTGGGGTGGGTGTGGACGAGGAGATTTGAAACAAACTTGTCCTGAAGGCGGACAATAGGCTTCTTAAAAGTTGATTGTTCTAGCTCTTCTAGGTTATATCGACTTGGCTGTTGATGCTGATCTAGAATATGTATAAATTATATGGTCGGACTTTACGCGAGTTAGTATACCCCTTTTTACTTCACGAGCAACGGTTTGGTTCAAAAATTTAATATCAGGAGAATTTCTTATTGCGCCCATTTTTCTTCTTTGACTTAGTGCTGATACATTGAAAAGATTCAGCAATCAAACGCTACCAAAAAAATATTTGCTGGCAGTACTGTCAATTCATTCAGCGTCCTTTCAAATTTAAAATAGAGGCCAATTTCGAAGCGAGCTGCTGCTTTAAAATGAATTTATTTATGAAATAAATTGGTTGAATCAAGCGCCCTGATACAAGGAGATTTTTTGAGTCCATGTCAGATTGTAGATTAACTACGCTCAGGTTACTACTATTGCAGGTACAGAGTATATTACAGTAGAGCTTGACCAAATTCCTTGAACAAAGATTATCATTAGACATCGGATTTTAGGTCTTTTTTGTTGTTGGTCTAAAATATTCGAAATGTTGGCATTGAACTAATAAAATATATAAGTAATTTTTTAAGATTTTTAACATATCCAAAATACTAAAATAGGATAAAAAAAGGTCAAAAATATGACAAAATAGGACAAAATAGGTCAAAATAGGCCAAAATAGGTCAAAATATGTTCTACTTAAAGTACCACTCTAAATTCCGTACTTGTGATTAGAACGATAGAAAAGACCGCACACAAAAAGGTACTAAATATGTAAAGGCAAGCACTGTCGGTGGTTCGTAGCGTACTAATCAAAGCACAATATAGGTAAATGGTTTGTATCTTACTAGAATTCCGTCTTCTCGTACGGTATGAGTCCTTTCGTACACACCACATAAGGCACTTTTGTAGATGTGTTCAGTTCACATTAAAGCAAAAAGTTTGAATCAGGGACGCGAGCCTTATCATTAAAATTTTATGAAATTTATATTTTGCATTGCATCTGCCTGGCTTCTGTATTTAGTTGAACGAGAAAATAGTGGACCTGATGATATCATTGCATCTTTACTATTTTGGTTCCGTTTTGCTCTTTTTTCACAAATTAGTTGTTTCTCCGTCATAGTAAAATTATTTAAAACATTCTTTATGCTCTGGTCCTGCTCTATTCTCTTCACCATTGGTCATCCATGGTATTTAATCGCGAATCGGTTAGATCACAATCATAATTATGCACTTATTTGTGGTATTTGAAAGCAGTTTCTGAAGTAATTATTGAGTTGAGTGAAGTGCGCTAATGCAAAAGATCAGAAATTATTTTGATCTTAACTGGCATTTAAGTTTGGGACAATAATGCAATTAATCCTCAATGTTTGTAATTTATTGATTCGTCAATCACGCAAAATGGTTTTAAATAAAATTTAGCTTTTTCGTCCTTCATTTTCCAGTCTGTAAATTCTATCGTTCCTTTTAGAGAGTAACAAGCCATGGTCCGAACCTGAACTTATTTTCCACTAAGTGTCCCTAACGGAAAACGGATTTTGCTCGCCCGCGTAGTGAACACAAGAAATTGGGAACTTCTTTTAGTACTTGCCTCTGTACGGTATTTGTTGCCTTAGTAAGTTTCGTTTTGAACCCTGAATAAAACACATATTTAGATGTGCAGACGCCTACTTGGGAGCATTGTATTTACTCTCTTAATATGCAAAAGCATATGAAATATTCGAAAATAGGTCGAAATATGTTAGCATATTCTTAAATATGCTTTTAGGTCGAAGATACGTAAATATGTCAAATACGCAACGCTAATAAGAATTAAAAATAATCTACTTTTCATTAAACAAATTTGTATGCAACCAGAAATTTTTTAGGACCACCCATTAAAAATATGCTTTAACCTAAAATCCGATGTCTAATTATTATAAAACTCGTGCATTTATATCATTTAAAAGAAATTTTCTGCATTCCTGCTAAGACTTTATTAAATCCCGCCTAACCGAGGAGTCGGATGTCAGCGATGAACAAAAGAGACTCTGATCTTAAAGAAAGTTGCAGACTGAAGGGGAAGGCATTTTTTAATAATCATGCATCGCATCTTTACTAAACTTGAAGACAAAACGCCATTTTTTAAATAACTTCTTACATTAGCATCGCAAGCCATCTTTACTAAACTTAAAGACTATAACGTAAATACTGTTTAGTTAGTTAATAACTCGATGTATGAGTGATGTATTTATGAGTCCTTTGCGACAGAACACATATCAATGCAGCCCAAAAAACTCAAGCGAGCAGCATCAGCAACCCCGAAGACGCCCAAATTGGAATTTTGAGAGAGATATTCCTTAGTTTTTGGCAAAGTTTTTTAATTTGATCGCAATGTACAATCCAGAGCGGTGGTCGAATTTTTATTTCAATATTTTAGCATATAGGCCAAAAACCCTTCTATTTTTTTAACTTTTTTGCCTTTATATCAGCTTGATGGACAAAGCAACAGGCGGTTAATCCCGAAAAATTGATTAAAATTTATGGCAGGACAACTAGATTGATACACAAAATGTGTATAGGTCTTGTGTGATCTGTACAATAACATTCAGGCAGAACTAGATTTAAACAGTGTTCACAAAACATGACTTGATATTCTTGACGCTTCATTGATTATAGAGACTTTAGGAATATTGGCTACACACTATTAAATAGTGATTTTCACAACTATGACTGGGACTCTATATATAATCTACCGACTGTCGAGCCCCAATTGGGCCTGCTGCACTATAATATCAGCAAATTGTTAAACAAATTCGGACCGTTAAGACGAAAAACTATTAAGGCTTCTCAAAAGTCTTGGTTTAACCATAACATCAGATCACCTATATCTGAACGACACAAAGCATACTGTAAATAGAAAAGATATAAGACGACGTCACACTATAAAATATTTAGGGCTTTAAGAAAAGGCGTAGTAAATTTGATAAATGCCTTTAGATATAGAATGAAATTATTATCTGAAAAAATTATCTTAAATGTTGATGCTAACCAACTCAACAGAATTTCTAAATTTAAACAAAATTCCAGTGAACAGTTTACCATACACGCCTTTGATTAACCTTTACTATCCACATATTTAACGAGATATCACAGCACGCACAGTTTTTAAAAGAGGAACTATTAATAATAATAATACCGTAAAAGTGAATATCTTTCATCAACTCTTCAGCGAAGCTTTTTATGAGTGTTCTGACCACACGACTAGCAACAAGGGTTGAGAAAGGCGGAAAACTAAGTGAATACCAAGCAGGGTTTAGGCGTGGATACTCGACAGTGGATGGGATATTTAATCTGGCATCAATAGTCCAAATCAAACTCCAGGAAAAACGCAAAGTTTATGCCTATTTCGTAGACTTTAAGGCTGCTTTCGATTGTGTGCCTAGAGGACTCCTCCTATACAAGCTGCAACGATTAGGAGTATCAACGAAAATGATTAAACTAATAGAAAACGTATACGCAAAAACTTCGTGCGCAGTTTGGACAGGTAACGGTCTATCGGAGGATTTTGAAACACACAATGGAGTTAAACAGGGATGCCTCATGTCACCGCTGCTATTTGCTTTATATCTGGATGACATTCACGAGCATCTAAAAGGTGGAGTAATGGTTGGAGACACAAATATACGAGTGCTCATGTATGCGGACGACATCGTCATTCTTGCGGACAAGCCCGAGACACTGCAGGACATGATAAGAAGACTAGAAAGCTACTGCACTATGTGGGGAATGGAGGTCAACAGGTCAAAGTCGCAAATTATGGTATTTCGAAAAGGAGGAAGACTGGCATCATCAGAAAAATGGTTCTTTCATACGGAGGCTGTTCAAGTTGTTTCGGAATTTAAATACCTTGGAGTCGTGTTAACACCCACTATGAGCTTTAAAAAACATGTGGATGCCAGGTTAAAAGAAGCAAAAGGAAGCATAAACACCGTATGGGGTAAATTCTTAGGAAGCGATAACCTGAACCTTAGCGCAAAATGGAATGTGTTCAATGCCATAAGTAGAGCCGTTCTCTGTTATGGGGCTCAAGTTTGGGGAGGCGAGGTAAGCGAAGAAGCAGACCAACTGCAGAGGTATTTCATAAAACGAATTCTTAAGTTGCCGGAAAATACGCCAAACTACCTATTAGCGATTGATGCAGGCCTAGAAGACGGACATATTTATAGCCTAAATCTGCACCTAAAATATATAGCGAGAACTCTTTTCGAGTACAACAGCACCAGATTGCCGCATATTTTGTCTCGGTATATGCTCCGACAGGGGATTGGATGGTACGCGACGCTTAGAAGAAAACTCGAGGATCATAACATCACCCTTAGTGGAAATGCAACGCACTCGGAATGGATTTTAGGTAGTGTATCTCTACTCACAGCCATAACAGAAGAAACTAAGAAGGAACATGTGAACATGGCCAGATCGAGCGAAGTTCGCATATTCAAGAACTTAAACTATGCGGTAGGGGCTGAGTTCTGCAATAACGGCTCCACACAGAGGACTATTACATGGATCCTAAAGGCGAGAGGAGATATGCTGCGGCTAAATAGCAACCCCAGAAACACGGTAAACGGTGGATTGTGCTCGCTTTGCAACTGGAAGGAGATAGAGGACATGCATCATTTTATCGGAAGATGCCCTATTTTGAAAGAGTTTCGATGTCAATATTTTAAGAAGGAAGTGCTTGAGGCAGAGGAGGTCGTCGCGGCTCTGGATGGAGCCATGGGTTGGGCAAACCTGGCGGATTATATTGAGGGTGCTATAGTATATAGGAGGAGTATAGTAAATGAGGATTTTTAATATACTTAAGTTCATGTACAACAGTTCTATTTTATTAATGTCAAGTTTTTATATTTGTAAAATGTTTTCACTTTTATAGTTTTAAGAGCCTGGGATGGCCCCCTTAAGAGTGAAAGATCTGCTATCTCGCGACGAGCGGGGAAGGCAGGTGGTGTAACTCTGAAGGGTAAGTCTTCCTGTAGCTCACTAGGATTAACATAAATGCTATGTATAATTTTTCGATTAAGGCTGACGGCAATTAAGCCATGCCTAAATATGCAAAATGTTTTTATTTTATTTTATTAATAATAAAGAACCACTACATTTTAAAACTTGACAACAAATTTCGGCCAATTGGAATACTACCTTATCTGTCAAAGATTCTTGAACACCTAATGGCAGATCAAGTCCCGCAATTTATGACCAATAACTTGTTATTGAACGATAAGCAATCCGGATTAAGGAAGAATAGAAGTTGCACCACAGCTATTCTAAAAGTTGTTCAGGATCTCCGAAAAGAGGTAAAGTGACGTTTCTCACCTTATTGGATTACAGTAAAGCCTTCGACACTGTTAACCATGACATACTGTGCACAAAACTAAACAAAATGTACAATTTTTCAAAAAGAGCATTAAATTTAATGAAGTGTTATATGTCAAATAGGTGACAATCTGTTGTTGTATCGTCCTCTCAGTCCTCGTTATTACGTGTTAAACGTCCTTGGTATAGAGGTGTTTGCAAACAGTAACTCCACATACTTTGGCAAACTAAAAGATGCTCATAATAATAGACATAGCTAGACATGTACAGGGTTGCCCATATTCGACGGACCCATCTGGCAACGCCATAACTTTTGACAGAGATGTCAGATCGCTTAATGACATACCACGTTTGAAGCGTCAGTCCAAGCAGATTTTTACCATGGAACAATACACGCCACGCGAGCGCTCTGAAATAGTTGAAATTTACATTCAACAGAACAAGTCAATTGTGAAAACTCAACGTGCTTTTAAAAAAATTAAGCCCATTTCACATTGAATGGGACCGTAAATAAGCAAAATTGCCGTATTTACGCCACTGAAAATCCTCAGGAGATTCAAGAAGTGCCTCTTCATGACGAAAAAGTCACAGTTTGGTGCGGCGTTAGTGCGAAAACGGTCATTGGGCCGTTTTTCTTCCAAAATGAAAATGGCCATGCTGTTACCATCAACCAGGAGCGTTATCGCGACATGATGACCAATTTTGTGATGCCAATTATTCGTCGAAAGCGTATGAGGCAGTTCTGGTTTCAACAAGACGGCGCTCCACCGCACACAAGTCGCATAACAATCGATTTTCTGAAGAAATTGTTTGCGGGCCGTTTGATGTCGAAAAGTGGTGATTTGGACTGGCCACCGCGTTCGCCCGATTTGACGCCGCCTGACTTCTTCTTGTGGGGATATTTGAAGTCAAAGGTTTACGTTAACAAGCCAAGGACCGTAGAAGAGCCAAGGACAACATTCGTGAAGAAATAGCCGCTATTCCGGCCGAAATGTTGGCGAAATCGATGGAAAATGCTGCAAAGGGCACAAAACACCACAACGCCAGAGGCGGCCTTGTGGAACAAATTAAATGATTAAGATTGCCAACCGCCAAATTTTTATTTTTTTCTTTGATTTTTAAAAAAAAAAAATGGGTCCGTCGAATATGGGCAACCCTGTATATGGATTAACACATGTGTGTGCTTTAACGACCTTTATGATAATCAAACCATCAATAATACAACACAACACAAAGGAGGCTAGGTGGTCATACATCTGTTTCATTGGTACCTCTACCAAATCATCAGTGACTTTCGCCTAATGTACTGGCCCAACCGACTCTTACTCCATGGATTAAGACACAGAGACCACATCTTCAGCTTTTCACTTAAATTATTTAACCTCCCTCTTAAATCTTGGGCAAACTTTAAGGTTTAAAAAAATTAGTTTTCTACATCTGGTCGGACAAAATACTTAGTTTCCTTAAGACATAGGCTGCTAATATCAGAAAGACAATTTGGCATTCATGCTGTTCGTATTTGGAATGAGCTACCCAACTCTCTAAAAGGTACAAGCTGCGCAGCGGAATTCTATAACAATCTAAAAACACACCTAAAAAATCACGTTCCATAACTAAAACACAAATGTAAGGAAAAGTAAGGGAATAGATAGGGAAAGTTAGTTAAATATATAGGGAATAAGCAATAAATTATTTGATAGAACAATCATTTTGATAAGTTTAAGTATGTGATTCAAAAGTAATGTCTTCACTTAGAAATTTAATTTTATTTTATTTAAATATTATTAAGTCTTAGTTTATTTTGATTGTCAACCCCAGCTTCTAAATAATTAGCACTAGGAAAATAAGCTCAATAAATCTGAATGAGAATATAAAAATCCCGGTGGTGCGTTGTTAACCTAGCTCAAGGTCAACGGCTGGCTATAGTTCAATAATCAACACAAATCATAAAATTTTATTACATTAGGATAGCAATGGTGTGTTTGTACAGTACTGTTTCGAGGGCCACCCGGTCCTCTCCTGTTTTTGATTGCTACAAACCTCTTAGGTGTTCAACCCGAGAGATTGCTTAATTCAGAAGGTCGGATTCTGTTCTGTTCTGCATCCATCCAGTTCAAGAGCTAAGTCTGCCTCTACAACTTGCTGGAATCCCTTGGGACCCTGACTACAGAGCGAGCATAAAAAAGTTCTCCATTTTTTTAAAACTAAAATGAAAATTTTCAATAACAATACCTTTCTTTACAAATGACTCGATTAAAAATCGTATGCTTCCCATTTCTACCAGCCAATATCACATATGTATGTACTTATGTATTTATGAGTATATATGTACAGCGTATGTCTAGGCGATGACGCTGTACAAACACACACATACACACACTAACGTCAATCGCCTTGCATTTGCGTAAATGTGTGAAATTTCTTAAACAAAATTGTTGTGGCCTTTTGTTAAATGCAAATGCTTTGAAAGTGGCCAGCAAAGAAAAGCCGCAATTTTCATTTAGCAGCCAAAACGTTTCGATCACGAACCCCTAAACATACCCACACACGTTCACACCTACAAATACCCACATATTTGAAAATGTATATGTCCAACTCATAGATCTGTGGGCGGTTGCATACATATCTCTGTTCTATAAAGAGAAACAATTTACTGTTGTACCACAAGACACATTTCGAAATGTTTTCGATGATGATTTTTTGATTTTGTTTTTCCTCTGATTTGTTCTCTTGTGTAGGGAGCCACAGTCGCTGAGGTCCACCCATCGGACGCATGGAGTTTGTTCACACTTGGGTAGAGCACCCAATGAGTTCGTCTATGCCTCGATCGTTGGTCTTCTTTTTGTTTTTCTACGTTGGGGATTCTATTTTTAAGCAGAGAGAAACGAAAAGCATATTATACCTCATCCTCCTCCCCGTCCACCACCGTCCTCTTCTGATTTGTGTTAAATTTATGAATTTAGAAATTGTTTTTTTTTTCGGTTTTAAGTAAAAAGATTTTTGTTGTTTTTGGTCAACGTTTCTCATTCTTTGGGTTGTATATTATTTTCGGTCTTTCGGCAAAACAGGAAACGATAGCCTCCACAGGGCAAGGGGTGTGGGCAACTTTCGATGGCCCTGCGAATGCGTCAAAGCAAAAATAAACGTCATAAGCGCCACCCACCCCCTACGATTTTATTTCTTCATAGTTGCTGCCTGCAGAATTTCCTTTTCAATCCCCACCATTCCACGGCAATCCCATCGCCTTACCCTTACCCCTGTGGCCTTGTGGTGTTCGCTTTACCTGACAACTATTTGTCGTTGCTCTTGCTGGCTGTTGGTTGACCCATTTAAGGTTATACAGACATATGTAGATATGTATATATGCGTGTACACGGATATACACACACAGTGGAAATTGTTTACTTTGACCTTTCCCATGCAGGCGAATTTTTATAGGCTTTCCCCCAAAACAAAATTGTAAATTAAGAGGGAAATGCATAAGCAATCGAACTTTAAATGTTCAAAATCAAAGGCGAACCGGTTGGACTAGGTGTAAACGGAAGCAAAATTGTAATATTCAACAAAAGCATCCGTGGAGGTGTTTTAAGATTATATTCTTTTCGTTCAGCTGTGTGTGTTCTCGAAGGTGGTTTCCCTTATTGGAACTACATCTGAAGAATAATTCATTCTAATGTGAAAACCACATCTTCAACAAATTTTTTCTAACAAATGCTGGTGTTCCAATTTGGAATATAGTGCGCCGATTGGATTATTTTTTTTGTTTATTTTTTTTTGCCGTTTCACAATTCTAAATAAAAGTTTGATTCATCATAGCAAGCCATTGACCAAGGAACTATCGAAACTGCAAACTGCTAAGGCATTCGATATGAAATGAGAAACAATCTTAAAAAAAAAAAACAATGGCCTTGTTCACCAGCATACATCAAACATCAAACATCATCCATCAAAAAAAGTAAATTGGCTCTTGTTCAACGCTTTGGTGAAATTTTAAGGTAAAAATGGTATGCGTGAACGCTGTCGTTTTGATTTTAATCAAAATCACAAAAATTAGCAATCATAATTGCACTTCACATTCGTTCACTTCAACAATTGAACTAGATCCATCGATTTTTTCGTCATCGATTTGTGCTGGTGAACACGGCCATTTTTTGGATAAATGAACATTTAAATGGAAACATAAATTTTCCGGATCAAATGCTAAAAAGCTTGATAAGTTCTTAACTTAAGTTGAATCACAGGACATTCTTTTATAGATATCGGCTATGTCATTTAGTTCAAGATAAGATCTGGTAAATACTGAATTACAATAAAGGAAATATTCTAGTCTACAAATTTAAAAAAATAAACTTATTTTAATATACGGTTAATTCCATTCCGACGTGACGTGACATTTGTGCGAAAAAATAGTTTAAAGCAAGTGAGAAAGAAACTCGGCCGCTGCTACTAATATCCGCCAGTCGTTTCTGGTCCGTTCGAGCTGGCACCAGTTGTTCACACTAAGATTGGAAGTGTCTTCTCGCTTTTGGTCGTCCCATCTTAGTGGTGGTCGTCCCCTCTTGCCACTTCCTCCAATTTCTTTTGTATTCTTGTTTTCTGCACTTGACTACAGCTCATCACTCTTTCGGATGCTTACTTCCTCGCCAGCTATCAAAAGTCCATAAATCCTTCGAAGAATCTTTCGTTCGAAAACGCCAATCACCGCCTCATCCGCTGCTGTCATTGTCTGTGTTTCTGCGCCATAGGGCTCTGCTCTTGAACTCCCTACTGAGCCCGTAGTAGAATCGGTTTGCAAGTTCTTTGCATTTCCAGGCTGATTTGTTGTTGTCGCTGGTTATCATCGTTCCGAGGTAGGCAAAATCATATACAACCTTAAAGTTGTACTCTCCCATTGCACAATGATCCCAAAGTCGATTTATTTGGCATAAAGTAAAAAAAAAAACAAGTAAGACCGTTGCAGTCGAGTAGCCCGACTTCAATATACCCTGTACAATTGACAACGAGAGCGTAAGTTAAAGTCGGCTCTAACCGACTTCGATAAACCCGTTAGCCATGGAAAAACATGTTTAATAGTGCTCCTGCGTTCCTTAGGGTGACAATCCGAAAAGAATGCAACATTTTTTTAGGGTGGGTGGGGTGGTGGCGGGGGGGCTTGGTGCGCTTTTTTGCTCATAACTTCTGAACCGTTCATCCGATTTTTATCATTTCTTCGGCAAATCGATTTATTTTGCTAATTACTAACTATCTCTAAAAAAAAAGATACGAATCGTCTATCTTCAAAACTGTGGGAGATATAACGTTTTTTCCAAATTGCGGGGGGCGGGAGGGGGCGTGGCCAAAATTTGAAACAAACTTGATCTGCGTGCAGATAAAAGAAGCATTTGTCCCATACATGTCAAACCTCTATCTTTTATAAAAGAAGCATTTGTCCCATACATGTCAAACCTCTATCTCTTACCATCTCTGAGATCTAGGTGTTCATACAGACAGACGGACGGACGGACAGACGGACAGACGGACAACATTAAATCGACTCGGCTGTTGATGCTGATCAAGAATATATATACTTTATATGGTCGGAAATGATTCCTTCTGCCTGTTACATACATTTGCACGACTTTAGTATACCCTTTTTACTCTACGAGTAACGGGTATGATAATACACAACTTTTTGTTTATGTTATGAGTCTCCCTTTTTCGTTTATTTTTTTGGCAAGCAACCTATCAGTCAACACGTTCTTTAAGTTTGTGCACCAGAACTCGATTTTTTTTCAACAAAAAAGTTTTTTTCATTTTTGACCTGTGAATATTAATTAAAACTTTTTTCGTAACGCCAAAAGTAAGTATGAAGGAAATATCTTTGGTCTATTGCCTTTTTGATAGAAATATGAATTTAAAAAAAAATTATGACATTTTGGTTATGTGACGTCAACAAAAAAAAGTGAGATATGGGGGTTGGGAGCTACTTTGCTAAATAGTCGGTTTTGACTTGCGTAAAAAGATATGCAAGATGGCAATAAAACGGTGCAAAAGAAGTAAAAAAAACTTTAAAAAAGGCAAACAAAAGAACAGCCACCAGCAAAAAGTGCTCGTATATAAAAGAAAACAAGCCCGCTGCCGTCAATCTATTTTCACTTTTCATTATTATTTCATAATTCAGAATATGAGAAAAATTGTCAATTTTTCTATTTAATAAAGAATAACTGCTTAAAAATACGAATTTCAAACTTTTAAATGGGTGGCTCACAACCCCCCACAAATTTTCGAAATGTCAAAAAATCACTTTTTATACTCTGTACCGAAGGTACATAGAGTATATTAAGTTTGTGCAAAAGTATGTAACAGGGAGAAGGAATCATTTCCGAAGTAAATATATTCTTGATCAGCATCAACAGCCGAGTCGATATAGCCATGTCCGTCTGTCTGTGCGTCCGTCCGTTCGTATGAACAAACAGATCTCAAAATACATTTATCCCTGAGATGGTATAGATGAGAGAGGTTCGCAAGTTATGAGCAAATAAGTAAATCACCCCCGCCACCCTCCCATCCTTTCACCCCGCCGGAGAGAGGGAGAGAAAGAGAGAGAGCGAGATAGAGAGAGTGGGAGAGAAACTTAGAGATGAGCGCAGCAGCTGCAGTGCATTCAGCTCCTTCTCCAGGTACAGAGTATGTTATAGTCGGGCTTGACCGACTTTCTCACTTGTTCTTCAATATGAAATGATAAAACCCCAATCATTCGTTTTTTAAAACTAATGATGAGAAAAGTTACAAAAGTTACAGAAGGAAAAAATATTGATTTTTGGCGAAGTTATGTTCGAAAAACAAAACTATGATCACAATCCCCCCACTCCCCCTATAAAAATGTGGAGAAAGTTCATCTATAAAAAAAAATGAGCAAATAAAAATAAAAGAGTGTGCAGCTCTTTACGTTGATAGAACCGATTTAAGTAATGGCAAATAGACACTTTTTGGATTCTGTATTAATAAATGTTATATAATTTAAGAAAAAAAATGTCGCTATCAAGTCGCTGTCAATTTATTGTTAAGTCACTGTTATGTCACTGTAAGTCACTGTCAAGTCACTGTTAAGTCACTGTTAAGTCACTGTTAAGACACTGTTAAGTCACTGTAAAGTCACTGTTAAGTCACTGTTAAATCATTGTTAAGTTATTTTCAAGTCATTTTCAAGTCATTTTCAAGTCACTGTTAAGTCACTATTAATTCACTGTAAAGTCACTGTTAAGTCATTTTTAAGTCACAAAATCATTGCCATCTCTGTTCTTTCTGTGGGCTGCCTGAGCTAGAATGAATGAGAAATTGTTTAAATAAAAGGAAGGCACAAAATAAAAAGAGCCCTCTTCCGACGGATGTCATTGCGCTTTTGGACGTTCCCTCTTTTACATTAAGTTGTAGTATGGACCCTCTTTGTGATGAAGATAATACTGACTATCGTCATATACGGATGGATCCGATATTGAGAATAAGTACTGTTTACATTTAGATTCTGAATTTAATGATTAAAAATATATACCTAATTAAAAGATTGTGTTAAAAGATTGGCTTCTGTAAATATTGCATTTATTACATCATCAAAATCAGCTAAATTCTGATCGGTTATATGGCAGCTATATGAAATAATAGCCAATAATCGACTTTGGGACCATTGTGCATTCTAACAGATTGTCCAAGACGCGCATACTTCTGTTTCGCGGATACTAGTTACTTCGTCTTGTCCTCATTTACCGCTAAACCCATTAGTCCAGCGTGCCGCTTAATGTCTGAAAAGCATTGCATCTTTATGAAGGATGGTGCCCGATCTGTTGGCATTTGGACACTGGCGCAGTATGTACTTCATCAGTAGATTGAAGACGTCACACGATAAGGTATCACCCTACCCAAAACCTTTTTAGGTATCAAAAGGGTTGGAGAGGTACTTTACTAATTTGACGGAGCTTTGCGTACTTCTCAACGTCATCATGCAAAGGTGAACGTACTTTATGGTATACCAAAGGTAGAAAGGGGTTCAAAAATCCTTGACCTTATCGGCGTGTCGAAGGCTGGTTTATAATCAACAAAAAGATGGTGTGTGTTGAAGCCTCTCTCATAGGTCTTCTCCAGGATTTGTCGTAGTGAGAATATCTGGTCTGTGGCGGATTTACCAGGTCTAAAGTCACACTGATAAGGTCCAATCAGTGTGTTAATAAGCGGCTTTAGACGTTCACAAATAACACGCGTCAGGACCTTATTTGCAGTGGAAAGGAGAGTGATCCCGCGGTAGTTGGCGCAAACTGCAGGGTCTTCTTTTTTAAAGACTGGACCAAGAACACTTACACACCTGATCAACTGATTAATAGGTACACACCGGAATTTTTTAATTATAGATGGTTTTTTGTACTTTTAGTGCTGACAACTTTTCAATTTTTGTTTTTTTGTTGTTGTCAATGTCTGGTCACACTGTGACAAAGAGTTGAAAGAGGGGCTGCCCCGCATATCAAAGCTTTTCTATAAATTGCGAGTCCACCACACATTTCGCCTGATCATAATAATAGGTACAGTCTCGGTTTCTCACAAGTATCAAGTGAATAACTTTGTAATCAGTGATCTTTTGGTAACTAAAGGTAAATTAAGTATAGCTCCTGTCAATACAGAGAATTAAATAATTATTTTTTTTTAGAAAAAATGGGTCGAAATTCTCATTGTACTAAAGAAAAAGCTCAATTGGTTTTAAGTCTGAAAAAAGAAGGCAAATCTTTACGAAATTACGAAAATTAATGAACAGGTCTCATAATTTTGTTAAAAATGCATTAGAAAGAAAACCAAGACAGGAAACCCGTGGAAGGCCACAAAAAACAACAGAAACCCTTGACCACTACATAGTATCTTTGAGCAAAAAGGACCCATTTAACTCATCGAATGCTTTTGCAGCCGAAATTGGGAATTCAGTTAGTGTTCCAACTATCCGAAGACGACTGCAAGATGTCAACCTACCGGGAAGAATTGCCAGAAAAGTCCCACTTATGCGCAAAAAAAATATCACCATGAGGCAAACTTTTGCAAGGGACCACAAAGACTGGGTAGGATGCACCGGGGAGAAAAAATGGAGAAACATATTATGAAGCGATGAAACCAAGATTAATTTGTTTGGGAATGACTGTGAAAGGAATGTTCGACGCCCCAATGGAAAGGAATGGAGGTGGCAATATAATGGTATGGAGTTGCTTCTACTGGTACGGCGTAGGTCCAATTTATCAGACTATGAACAAAATGAATGCTGAAGAGTACAAATCCATATTGGAAACAGTTATGGTACCGTATGCTAAGGAAAATATGCCATTACGTTGGGTATTTCAGCAAGATAATGATCCTAAACACACATCGAGGCTGTTATCTAAATTTTCCGATGACCAAAAAGTTGACATTCTGAAGTGGCCAAGCCACATCCCCGACCTAAACCCCATTGAAAACTTGTGGGGAGACTTAAAAGAGAAATTGGCAAAGCATTCATTTTCAAATAAACAAAAATTATGGGAAGGTGCCCAAAAACTGTGGTATGTAAGAAGAGCACAGACACCAAAAAGAGTACAGAAACAGTTTTTCTTTGAGTTATTATTGTTCCGTTTTAAAGAACATTTTTCCTCATTTTAACATTTACATTGAACCATTTAAATTCAGCTGGGAAAAATAAGATTGTTTTTGGATAAGTTTATAGCGGATCCCTAACATTTTCGGGCTTCGGATTAAGGAACGGGACATATCTCTCTAATAGGCGCTGGATTTGCTGTGGGATAGAACAAATTAATATAGGCCACAGGCGAATGGAGAAGTGCTCCATTCGGAAAATCACTGGTCAAGCAATTGAAAATTGCTCACGTTAATAAGAAAAATTATAAAGAAGCAATTCGAAAATGTGTACTTATTTATAAAGTAACACCACATTCTCTGATGGGCACAGCGCCAACATAACTGCGCCATGAATACTATGGGTAAATAATCAGCAGATAAAAGGAATGTAGCAAAGTAACTGGATATCAATCTGGGTGATAAAGATGTTGTATGTTCACAAAAGCCAACACTAAATTATGATTCACGGAATATGAGGATGCCGCTAAGTATGGAAGCATAGTTGAAATAGTTGGGGGAGGAAGCACATTGATAAAACACGCAAGTTATTTAAAAAAATGGGTCCAAGCGTGCAGTTGTCTTCATCTCAAGCATATCATTAAACTCCAATGGAAGCCAGACGCTGATCGACCAATATGAAAAACAAATATGTAGTGGCTCTGGCATAGTAGGCTTTGGAGATGGAATTGTCAAGCTTCAATTCGATATAAGTTTAGTTGAGTACGTCCTCTTTATAGTACACTAGCAGGTACCTGGCGTGAGCATGGAGCAATTAGAATTAGAGAGAACGTTTGCGCTGCCTCTCAATTTTGCTGGTGTTAAACGTTAGTGCCCAAAAAGATACTTATAGTGCCCAAAAAGATACTTCAAAGTGCCAGTAGGAAATCACTGTGGTTAGAGGGAGACGACATAACCCAAATGTATCCAGAGACAGCGAACAGCTGACCAAAAAGTATCTAGAAAGCGTAAGTGAGAGCGAACAGCTGACAATTTCCTGATAGAAGCGGTGTCGACTGAGCAACCTTTCTCTCTAATATTCTTTGCTCCATGGCGTGAGTTACTACGCCCCTTTACAATTTTAAACATAAAACGAAGCAGTGAAGGTTACTTGACAATTGCCATGTATCAAATCTTCATTCAGCAAAATTCGAGTCTTTTGGACATTTCGATTTTCATCATTCGTCTATTCACCTGTTTTCATGATAATCCAAACTCATTAAAATTTTTTTGCAGTTTTCACGATTTTTTCGTCCGTTCGATCAACACCTCATATTTACCCGTCTTCTTTTCAATCATACTCACATACGAATTTTAATTTTTCATATATGGGACATTCCATATCAACTTGGCCACCCCATTTTTTTTTTATATCCAAAAAATTATTCATGGCTATTATTTTGAAGTACCATACATATATGAAAATACCCCGAAAAGTTGTTCCCCTACCGTCAATAGTTCTTAAAATAAGCCGAAAACAGCTAAAATTTAAAAAAAAAAATCATAACTTTTGAACGGTGTATCGGATTTAATCGAACCAAAGACGGTTTTTTATGTTATTTTTGTATTTTTTATTTTTATTTTTTTTTTCCTTAAAAAAAATATTTTTTTGTATTTTTCTCCTCGAGGGCCAATCTGTATTTGCTGAGTCCAAAAATCCATATCACGATTTTTTTAGTGGGGCCGTTTTCGAGAAATCGCGGAAAAGCTAGATTTTTGATTCTGAAAAAAGTACCTTTAGAAAAATGTGTATATCTTCAGTATCGATTCATTCATTATAAAATGGTAATGCTTTCTTGGAAGGTAATTGAATGCCCTATCATTCATTCATACACCACTTCTGAATCCGGTGCTTGACTTCGGCGTTATAAAGGCTTTTATCGGCAACATTGCATTAAATTAATGAATTTTTAAAAAAAGCTAGATTTTAAGTGCGATTTTCACCACGAAAAAAATTGTGAAAAATTTATTTTATTGCTGGTCACCAAAGATTTATCTATTAAAAATACAACGTCACATAATTCATTCAAATCCGTTCAAGAATATAGAAGTTATTTGCATTTAAGTAAAAAATGGAAGGTTTCAAGTTCATGCAAATTGACTTGGTTTAAATGTTTTACTGTTCGTCGTAGGAGGCATAGTTAAAATTCAAACTATGCTATTTAAGGGCTACTATGACCTGCAAAATTTATTTTGTACCTGGTTAAGATTTTTTTGTGATTGACTTAGGTTGAAAAATTAGTGCAAGAGTCAAAAATGAATCAATATCCTAATAAATTGTGCTGCGCTTGCGGTCATTACATATTCATACTCTGTACCGAAGGTACATAGAGTATATTAAGTTTGTGCAAAAGTATGTAACAGGGAGAAGGAATCATTTCCGACCCTATAAAGTATATATATTCTTGATCAGCATCAACAGCCGAGTCGATATAGCCATGTCCGTCTGTCCGTCTGTCCGTCCGTCTGTCCGTCTGTCCGTCCGTATGAACAAACAGATCTCAGAGATGGTAAGAGATAGAGGTTTGACATGTATGGGACAAATGCTTCTTATACTTGCAGGCAGATCAAGTTTATTTTCAATTTTTGCCACGCCCCCTCCCGCCCCCGCAATTTTGAAAAAACGTCATATCTCCCACAGTTTTGTAGATAGATGATTTGTACCTTCTAGAGATAGTTAGTCATTAGCAATATGTATCGATTTGCCGAAGAAATGATAAAGATCGGATGAGCGGTTCTCAAGTTATGAGCAAATAAGTGAATCACCCCCCGCCACCCCCCCTCCCCACCCACCCTTTCACAACCAACGCCGCACAATCTTAGAGAGAGAGAGAGAGAGAGAGAGAGAGAGAGAGAGAGAAGAGAGAGAGAGAGAGAGAGAGAGAGAGGTACAGAGTATATTATAGTCGGGCTTGACCGACTTTCTCACTTGTTTTTATAAGACATATGTGAGCAAAAAATAGAGAAAAGGTATCTTCGGCCGGTGATAAAGCTCGTATAATTTATGTAAATGTCGTTGAAATTGTTAGCGGAGTAATTTTATATGTAACCCCCGCAAGCGTTACTCCATTTATTAGTATAATTTTTTTTTTGCATTCAATTTGACGTCTTAGACTCATTTTCAACCGAAGTCAATCACAAAAAATCTTTGGCAGGTCATAGTAGCCCTTAAATAGAATAGTTTGAATGTTAACTATGCCTACTCCGACGAACACAAAAACAATCAAACTTAATCAATTTGCATGAACTTAAAACCTTCCATTTTTTACTTAAATGCCAATAACTTCTATAATCTTGGACGGATTTGAATGAATTATGTGGCGTTGTATTTTTAATAGAGAAATCTTTAGTGACCAGCAATAAAATAAATTTTATACAATTTTTTTTCGTGGTGAAAATCGCACTTAAAATCTAGTTTTTTTAAAAATTCATAAATTTAATGCAAAGTTGCCGATAAAAGCCTTTATAACGCCGAATGCAAGCACCGGATTAAGAAGTGGTGTACGAATGAATGATAGGGCATTTAATTACCTTCCAAGAAAGCATTACCATTTCATAATGAATGAACCGATACTGAAGATATACACATTTTTCTAAAGGTACTTTTTTCAAAATCAAAAAACTAGCTTTTCCGCGATTTCTCGAAAACGGCCCCACTAAAAAATATTTGGACTGCATTTTTGGACTCAGCGAAGGGATTTACATATGAAATGACTGTCAAATGGTCGGGATCGGAAATGCTGTAAATAATCCAAATTCTGAACAAAAAAAACAAACAAAAGAAGAAAAATTCAAAAATTCAACTTCGGCTGATGAATGAATTCGTCGATCTACTTTGTGAACGATTGAAAGAATTGAAGCCTCATTATTTTATGGCTAAAGAACAGTCTGCTTTTGTGAAACTGAGGAAGGAAAGTTTGGCTGAAGGCGAGTTGCTAGTTCACTGCGATTTCTCTGAAAATTACGCGTTTGTGGCTCAAGATGCTGCTCAATCGTTCCACTGCAATAACGATCAGTGCACAGTTTGCTGTTTTTAATTTAGTAGAGAATACGATAGTGGAACACGTGAAAAAGATATGCAATGGCGTTAAAAAAATCATCTATGTCACAGACGGGGCGGCACAACATTATAAAAATCGTTTCCTAATGGCGAATCCTTTAAATTACGAACGTGATTTCGGCTTAAAAGCTGAGGCACATTATTTTGCAACTGCCCACGGTAAAGGAGTGGACGCCTTTAAAAAAAAAAAACAAGTCAACAAGACGTAAATGCCTCCAAATCACCCATGGTGAACCCATCCTTACTCAAAATGCTTTGTTTCCCTGGTCAAAATATTATTTTCAAGGGATTAATGTATTTTTCTATACGAAAGAGGAGCACGAGACTGTGAAAGGAGAGTTGAAGACTAGATTTGACAGTGCTAAGCACATTCCTGGCATCCAGAAGCAGCATTGTTTTATTGCCGGATTGGATAATCGATTGCTAATCAAGCGTTATTCTGCAGCAATTGATGTCTCAGTTTTTCCCAAGGAAAAGCAGCGGACGCAACGAAAGCCTCGTTCTGGACACTGATAAACTTTTGAACTTTGACTAACCAATTGAAATAGAAAAAAATGGAATTTTTCTTCTTTTGTTTGTTTGTTTGTTTTCTTTGGTCAGAATTTGGATTATTTACATGGGTAATAAAAGTTTTATAGCTCGGTGAACATAATTTAACAGAAATTTGATTAATTGGTAATTTTTAAGGATGTAATACTTAAAAAAACAGAAAGGCTGTCTTCCATCTTGAAATAAATTGTGAAATGTACATAAAAATATGCTCTTTCTGAGAAAAATATTCGGATCAAATACAGATTGGCCCTCGAGGAGAAAAATACAAAATACTGATTATTTTTAAGGAAAAAAATACTTCCGATGGCTTGGTTGCAGGCTCGCATTTTTATCGAAAAGTTCACAGAAAATAACAAAAAACCGTCTTTGGTCCGATTAAATCCGATACACCGTTCAAAAAGTTATGATTTTTTTTTTTAAATTTTAGCTGTTTCCGGCTTATCTTAAGAACAATTGACGGTAGAGGAACAACTTTTTGGGGTATTTTCATATATGGGCTAATCCGAAAATTTTTTAAACCAAGGGATGAAATTTAAAGTTGTCCAAAATCCAAATGTTTGTTAATGGAATGTAATTGGGGTTTACTGTGTGTAACGTCCGCAACGCAAAATAGGGTTTTTAATTTAACAGAATGAAATTTTAATAATTTGGTTTTCCAAACTGGCTTAATACAGAGATTTTCATGCCCTTTTAATCTGATGAAAAAAAAAAATACCTTTATTACACATTTTTTTGAAAAAAT
>JAEIFU010001049.1:0-84070 GCA_018904235.1 Lordiphosa stackelbergi
AAAATCGAACTTTATCTTTTCTTTCTTATCTGTTCAGCTATCAGCAACTGTGTTGCAAAATTTGCTTACAACCGATTCAAATGTACAGAAATTTTTAAACTTTATGTAAAATGTTTGCTTATAAGCAATATTTGTTTAAAAGCGATTTGCATACAAGCAATTAAATTCTTATATCAAAGTTGTGCATAATGCACTTAAATATAAAACTTTTTGCATATAACCGGTATTTGCATACAAGCGGTTCGTCATATAACCGATATTTACTGTAGGTTAATTTATTTAATTTAGATTGAGCTTTGTTCAGAAATTATAAACAAAGTGTTAACCTCTGGACTTAAAAGAAGCTTTTTTTATTTGGCCAGCTTTCACATAGTTTGCATTAAATTACATTCTTCAAGTTTTCCAAAGAGACAAAAACAAACTGTATTTTAATTTAATATAAACCAACATATTATATACACGTTCTTGAGCCTACCAACATTTATTTCTTAATACTTTTGACTCACAATTCACGCCGCCTCGGCAACCCTAAATTCACATCTAGCTATTTTTAGCCATTTTTTTATGGTCACATTTCTCCTACTCACTTCGAGCTTCAGTTCCATTTTAGACGCCGAAATAAACGGTTTGGTCGTCGTCGGGTCTCTCTCGTTAAACATAAGAAAATAATCAAGAAAGAGATAGAAATAAAATTCAAGTGTGTGTTACGCGTGTGCGTGAGCGAGAAAGAAAGATCAAAACATGGCGAGTGTTTTTTCAATTTAAAATTTAAACTACACTTTCTACACAACTTGAATTAAAATATTAAATAAAAGTAAGCAACAAATTTATGAATAACTAAATGTGTATTGTATATAAACTGGTGTATGTGTGTGTGTGTGCGCAAGAGAAACTCGAAAATGAATTGAAAACGATGAACTCAAAGTAGCGCACGTAGCTGTTGTATGCTTGTGTGTGTCTGTGTGTGTCTGAGAGAGCGACAGAGAGAGAGTGTGCGAGAACAAATACAATTTTCAATTGCATTTTTAACTTGTTTTCGCCCTGAAATTTGTTTTTGTATTGTATTTTTGTTGACTTTTAGCAACAATTTCTTTGTTATACAGGGTGACCACTCAATTTTCCCATGGCATTTTAAAAACTTTTATGGTGTGCAGTGAATTTCATGACTGGAGGGGTGTGTTTCCATATGGTAACCGCTGCTGGGGCCTTCTGTTGACTCTATTGTTGTTGTTGTTGTTTATTTTCTTCTATTTCACATGCGGGTCTCGCCCTTATATTTTTGGTGAAATTCCCCTGGCTACTGTTGGAAATAGTTTTTATTAAAATAGAATTTTTTTCAAACAAAAGTTGACGGAAAATTTTAATTTGAATCGCTGAGTCTATTAGTGGAACGATTAAATCTGTTGTAAACTATCAATTGCTTAAATTTTCACGTTTTTTTGTTCTGGCAAAACGAAGACTGATCCTTTAGATTCTCAAGGAAGCAAGGATTTAAGCGATGGTAAGAGATGGAGATGCAAAATCAAATAAAGTTTACCTTTCAAATTCAAAATCACGCCCCTAGACTGAACCTCAATTTGAAGTAAAAAATTTCATAGTTTTTACAATATTTCGATCAGCGATGGCCCTTGGTGCCTTCCCGGGGCCGAAAACATTTCGCTATTCACATGTACACGACCCGAGCGCTTGCCGAAGCTGAGAGCAAAAGAGCAGAAACCTCTCACTTTTTGGCCTCGCTCTCGCTGGCCATCGCTGATTTAGATAGATTGGTCGAATACTAGATACCACTCAGATATATCATATAATTTCGATAAACCAGCTTTGGGCATGGTATTTTAGTTTGGGATCAGTCCAACCAAAACAATAGAAAAACAACCCTTATCAGATAGTCTCGATCGCTTACACTGCAATTGTTGTGCCGTCTGCGTGCGTCCCGATTCGCATGGACGTTGTTGTAACAGTAAAATTGCACTTGTTGCTACGTCTGCTTGTGCGTATCGGCGACGGTTGCCGAATAATAAGTCTCGGGTCAATGGAAACAAGCGTGTGACCACCACTCACATAATTATTCCAATTTTTCAGTTACTTTCTGATTCTAAAATTGCTTGATTTTGTGAAACTACCATTTATCTAATTACCCGTGTTCCTAATAATCTAAACTCATTGACTAACTTTTGCCATTTTGTAGAACTTTCGATCTGTCTATTTACCCGTCTTCATAACAACCAAATCTTATAAAAATTTTAAAATTTCGCGGTTTTTGGACCGTTTGACTTAACGCGACTATTTATCAGACTATTTACCTATCTGTTTACCTGTCTATTTACCCATTTACCCGAATTTATAACAATTTAAACTCCTATAATGATCTAGGGGTAATTCTTGATCACTGACTTAAATTTGACTCTCATATTACTGCTACTATTTGTAAGGCCAGTAGTGTTCTTGGGTTTATTAAGCGCTGATCGAAGGAATTTGATGATCCATATACGACGAAGATTTTGTACATTTCTCTTGTTCGACCCATCAAGTTAGAATTGAATCTGTGCAAAAGCAGTTTTTATTGTTTGCTCTTCGTGGTTTAAACTGGAATCCTGAGGTCCGTTTACCATCGTACTCTAGTATTAGTTAGTTTTGATTAACGTTCCCTCCATCATTAACCGTAGAGATTTTTTATACATAGATTGATTAATGGTGAAATCGACTCATCTGAGTTGGTTGGCCAAATTAACCTCAATGTTCCTATTAGACCGACTCGCAATTTTATACCCCTATCACTGAATCGTGTACCACTAACTATGCTTTGCACGAACCATTTCGTGTCCTCTGTGCTGATTGCAAATAAACTATTCCAAGTAATGAACTCGAAAGTACTGCGTATTGTATATATAAATATTATATGAGTTTCAAATTTCGCGATAATTTTTTGACCGTTTTATTGATGTATCACCCTTTTCCCGTATATTCGGGAATTTGTCTGTCCTCGCGACAATCTAAACTCATTTTAAATTTTATATTTAACCTTCTAAAATAACCCATATAAGAATTTTTATAATTTCGTTTTTTTGGACCGTTCAATGTAAACCTTCTATTTACCACAATGATAATCAAAATTCATTGTAAATTTTGCAAGTTTCACGATTTTCTTTTTCCGTCAGTTTCTGGAAGCTAGCAAATTTAGCAGTTCGTTCGCATGGTTTATGGGAACAGGCTGATTGTAAAATTTAGCAAATTTCCCCCCCGTTTTCTATCCCGATTGGCCTACATCTTTCAATTTACAAAAATAATCAATTGTTCATAAAATTGGTTATAATAATGCGATTTAAGTCAAATATACGCCGTTTTGTTCGATGACGAGTTCCCAACGAGGTGCCAACCTCATAATGTTTGCAGTACAATCACAACCCCACAGAAGAACCTTCCTGGCCGTCAATCCAGGCTTGGCCACCGTCTGGGCAGCTTCAGCGCTTTTCGACCACGACCGTTTGCGCTTCACGATGTCGTAAGTGACCCACTTTTCAACGCCAGCCACCATCCGCTACAAAAACAGGTTGATTTTTTTGCGATTCAGAAGCGATTCGCATGCATCCATACGGGCAAAAATGGTTTTTTGCGTCAAGTCGTGTGGTACCCATACATCGAGCTTCTTTTTGAATCCAAGCTTCTTCAAATGGTTTATAACGGTTTGAGGACTCATGCCCAGCTCTTGGCCGATGCTACGGCTGCTACTATGCCGGTCTCTTTCGATCAATTCAGCGATTTTATCGCAATTTTCGACGACAGGCCTTCGGACCGTGGCGCATCTTCGATCACCTCTGCACCAGAATGAAAACGTTGAAACCATCGTTGTGCTGTGTAAATGGAAACTGTATCGGGTCCATAAACTGCACAAATTTTATTGGCAGCATGAGATACATTTTGCCTTTATCGTAGTAGTACTGTAAACGTAATAAAACGTAGTTAAAGATGGAGGAGGAGGAATTTTTCAAATCTGAAACAAACTCGATGTCGGTACAGTATACACCTACATACATGCCAAAAATTGTGGCTCTATCTATTACAGTCTCTGAGATCGACGCGATCATGCAGACAGACAGACAGACGGACATGGCTAAATCGACTCGGCTGTTGATGCTCATCAAGAATATATATTCTTTATGGGGTCGGAGGTGCTTACTTTCAAAATTCCTGTTACATACATTTTACAACTTTATGATCCCCTTTTTCCCTTTTTAATGGGAACAGGGTATAAAAATACGAAATATGAAGTCCATATAATTTTACTTTAAATGTAAAACCATTCATTTTTTTGTTGAATTTTGATTCGTTTTATTTAACGGGAATAAAATGATTTAGAAATATCTCCAGAAGTTAATTTTCATTATTAAAAATAAGTATTACTTATATCGGTACGTTCCGGTAAACCGAAACAAAAATCCGGTGTATAGTATCGAAAACGGAAAATCTAAATTAAAACCAAAATATAACCTTTAACCGAAACATTCATTTCGGCGGTACCAACTATAAATGTAAACAAACCAAATTTTGATTTTATTCAACACACGATTAGGCAAATATATCATCTTAAAACGACGTACTGGGGGAAACGAAAAATGATTTAGGAACGCCTATTCTAGTCTGCTATCTTGTCTGTTGCAAAAGTTGGCCTTTTTTTGTAATCTGTGTAATCTAAGAGGGTCGAGCTAACTGTCTACAAAATCAAAGAATTGAATCGCCAAATGATACTCCGAGATCTTACTGACCTGGTTTGAAATAGGGCAAGGATCAGTGCAAGACCATTTTGAGTGACCATTTGGGCCACAGAAAATTTTAATATTCGATTGGTGCCAAAAACTCTCAATTTCAAGGAAAACAAACAGAGTAATTCTTGATCATTTTGCTATAAACTCGACCCACATCGTTTCGCAACCACCGTATTCGATTCTTCGAAATTCATTTAGAGCGTCCGTGATACCTGCGCTTAGAGAACAATCCTGTTTAAATCTTTAGAACTTCGTTTCAATTAAAGTAATCTACTCTTAGAATTTTCTTCTTCACACAATTTAAGGTTACTTTTTTGTCATTTCTTTTAGTCTGTGATCGTGTTTTTAAGGGATCAAATCTGACGTATACGAATTTAGATGTATTTTAAAAATATATACAACTTTCGCTAAACTTTTTAAAAACTACGTTTTTGATTTTGAGTTTATTTCAAATATTGAAAACAAAAAATGTGGCCAAGATATGTTGGTCGTTTGTTAACAATTTGAGCACATTCCAAAGTGGTTCCGAGCCATAAGGCCTATATCCAGCACTCCGAAAAATTTATTTCGTTTCTGTATTTCATATAATTAGAAACACTTTGGCTTTGCTATGATGTTCATGTGTTTTTAGAAAGTATTTCTATTTATCTGAAATACTGTAACGAAATAAATTTTTCGGAGTGCTGGATATAGGCCTATACATAAAAAAGCTTTCAAGCTATAAACTTTAAATTTAGTGTCTATGTAAGATATTTGGAGCTAAATATTTTTGCAAACTTAAAATTTTTTCCAGCTTTAAACCTGTTCCAAAAAATTGTAATCCGGTTCCAAGCCGTGTCAACAGTATCCAACATTGATTATAAACTCTCTCTTAACAGAATCAAACATTTTTCAGAATTAATTTATTTTGATATTTCATTTTTGGCGACATATTTGTTTCACATTTTCTACCCAATGATTTGTTGTTATTATTGTCGAGCTACGCAGTTATCAAAAAAAAAGCTTGAAACGGAAGTAGGGGATTGGCTGAGGGTCCTTCCTTCCCTCTTCTTCTGCAACAAGCCAGCACAAGCTGCGTCATCATAATCATCATCAAGTCGACGCCGACTCATCATCAAAGAAAAACGCCGCCGGCTGTGTTTGCTCTCTTTCTCTCTCTCTCTCTCTTTTTCTTTCTCTCCAAAATTGAGGGAGAGATTACATGAGAGAAGGATACCGAAATCTCTCTCTCTCTCTCTCTCTCTGCCTCTGCTGGCGTTGACTGTGCTGCTGTTATGACTTAGTTTCTGTTTTTTATATGTATGTAAATCATTTAAAGCGAAATTGTTGCACAACTTTAATTTTCCTAAGGGTGGGGGAGATTGTTGTGGGTTTTTCCCGCTCCAACACTTAATTAGCATACCTAAGGAAGCTCTGGCTGGCTTCTAAATTTCCCTGTTTCTTGTTAGGCAGCTGTCAATTAGTCCTTTAAAGGAGGGAGGGTGGTAAAAAAAGAAGAGGGAATGACAAGTTGACAACTTGGCTTCCATATGGTAGGTGCTGCTGGTGCTGCTGCTGTTGAATCCCTCACACCCACACACCATCCTGCTGCTCCCACGCTTTGGCACTAATTTCATGCCCAACAGCTGTTGGAAACTTTCCTGAAATGAGATTACCAACTTGGTTTGTGTTGTCTATTGGCGTTGGGTATCCGGTCTTGGGTGTATGTCGTTTATTGGTCTGTAATTGATGCCCAGGCTGTTTGCCATATTGTTGATTGAATTGCGGCCAAGGGTGGGTGATTAAGGTGGAATCTAGTTAGAGATTGATTTAAAGTTATCAAGAATTTGAAATAATCTTAGCTTAACTGTTTAGAAGTTGATAAATAAAGTTATGTTAAGGTGTCGGGGTCAGTAGTTTGATTGATTAGTTTACGCTAGGTTTCAGCTTCTTCTAAATCATTTAGTAAGAAAGGTTTTAGGAATATATTAAAAGTAACTGACTGTACAGTACCTCAAAATCAGATTTCAAAATTGAACTAGAATCAGTAAATCTATTTTATTATTACCAAAAAAGTATTCCCAACTTATAACGTACGAGTCCTAAAATAAACTAGTATTATTTAATCTCTAAAACCAATAACCCCCTGCCAAAGCCACTAGTCAGATACATTTCTACTTGGGAACGAATGAAGACTCGTTGCGGAATTTGACACATCTTAAGCAAGCCCGTTCAGAGCTGAATCTTGCAGAACTAAGTCGGATTTGGTTTCCTTTCTCTTTGGATTGAGTTTCGATTCAAAGAACAGATTTACTTAATCAATTAACCTTATAGAATAAATTTATAAATTTTCTTGAGTTGGGCCGGTAAAAGGGTATTGCAATTGTGTTCTATGAAAGAAAACTATATTAAAATCATTAGGATATTTCACTTTCAAGTAATTTTCTGTCGAAAACGAACATTAAAAGATTCTAAATCTTTGATAAATAATGTCAAAAAGGTTCCAACAATATAAGATGTTGTACACTCAATTTCGATAAGTCTAAGAACTAATCTGCGAACTGAATCTTTGACTTTAAGAAGGGTTCCAACCCGACAATTTGTATACGGTCGGGTGCATTTTCATACGATTTGCACCCATAATTGGCACGACTTAATTTGAATGTATCGATAATTTAGAAGTTAATCGTATGAAATTAGACCCTACCTTATTGATAGACCCATATATTTATCTTTCAGCCTGACTAACTGACTGTTTTCCGCCAGTTCCTTTTGACTTAAAAAAGTTAAACAAAACCAATCGTATTTCGGTTCCGGTTTTGGTACGTAGGCTGGCGTGTCAATAGAGGGTTCTTTTTTTGGTTTTAGCGTTATTTCGGTATTCGGTTCCGTATCGGTACCTGAATTTTTATTCCGGTAGGTACGGTCCGGTAAGTACCGGTAAAATATAAACAAAATTCGGTCATTGTTTTTGCGTTCTACCAAAGATTTATAGATTTTATAGATGACGCATGTGAAACAAAAAACGATTGCTTTTTGCTGCCTTTAGGATACATACGGGGGTGCCACAGAAACCTCTTCCAACCAAATTCCAATTCTTAGGTACCACAGAAATTTCTTTTGGTTGGTTTCAAACCTCCCTTGTTTTTTTCTGCAAAATTCACCACCCAAACAATTTTAGCAAGCAAAATAAATTTTGGAAATGTAAGCCACATTATTTTCTAGGATAGATTGCATCAAACGAATAAATTATTTAATTAGTTTAAACATTGAAATTTTGCGTTTCAATAATTATTAGGAAAGTCTTTCATGTTAATCTAAACCAACCACATCAGTGGCGCCGTTTAGCGATTGTGGCGCCATCTGATTGGCAGCCAGCGGATTAAGGGCTGGCAAGTTATACCTCATGTTTGGCGCCAACAAATTTTTAAACTTTGCTTTTTGAGAATATGACTTAAATTTAAATTATAATTTAAAAAATGAATCATAAAACATATGACACAATCAAAAAATTTCATTTAAACACCAATTTAACCCATAATTAAATTTGGCTAGAGATACAGCTCTGTTATTAGAGATGGAGCTTCAACTGGAACAACTGGTGCTAGGTTTTTAAATGAGAAAATGAAATCTCTCGCAGTTCTGTGGCACCGACGTTTTTTTCGAGAGATTTACAAACCATTCGTCGGCAAAATCTCTAGAGATTTCTGTGGCACCCCCAATATTGAAATTTAGCTATACGTTTTATAAATTACCTATACGGCTGGGAGCAAAAATTTATAGATATTATTGATGATGCATGTGACGCTAAATGAGATGCGGTATCTATATATGTAGTGTCTTTGGTTCTACGCTTACTTAGCCTTCTCAAAAACCTTCATACAATTGTGGAAACTTTGTCAAGTTTTCTGACCACCAATTAGAAGATCTCCATTATTTTGTAAACGTTTTGAGCTCAGGAAAATTGATAAAGATTGATGTTTTCTGAAAATACTGAACTAATTTTATTCTCCTGTTTCTGTTCATACAAATGCATACATGAATCAAATTAGCCCCCACTTTTAGCTCAAGGTTTGTACCAGAGCTGCTTTCACTTGAACAGAAATGGATACAAGTAGTTTTCTGTTCAAAGGTTATCATGGCATTATAATGAGGGTCTAAGAATATGGGATGCGATATTTTCAAAGAGAGAGAGAAGGGCGTTTTTCTACTTCATCATACAAAAGTTTTGCTTAGCCGGAATCATTTTATTATTTGAAGCTCAAAATTAAAACAAATTGCGTAAAAGTCCCCTCAAAACTGAAATCTCGCTTTGCAGTCTAGTTGGTGCAATCAGAAACGAAACTGTACTGGTACAACATTTTTTAGGTTCTTTTCGGTTGCAAAAATATCGTTTAAAAGTTTCGGTTCCGATTCTGGGTCTAAATTTTTTTCGGTTCTTATCGGTATACGGTTCGGGTTCTGGTTCCAGTTTGATTCTGTGCTTAAAACTAAGCACTAATATTTGAAAATAATTTATGAATCGAACAGCAACTCCGAAAAAAGTCAATCAAATTAGAGATGGGAGTGGAAAAGATAATTTCCAGATTATTTCCAGATCGTCCCAAATCTAGGTATTTGTCATTCCAATTTCCTGCCGTTTCAATCCCTCTTATTTGTAAGTCAATCACGTCCCAATCGAAAATTGTATAGCCAGTTCCGGCCCAAACCATATTTCAAAATGTTCAAATTTGCTTTTACCAAAACTCGTGATAATCAGTCATATTCCCACTTTCACTTTCGCAAAAACTTTGAAATTTATTAACGGTTTTATGAACAAATTTGGTCTCAAAATGTTAAATTGTTTTGGTCTCCCTTATTTTAAAATTTTCCCCCTTTCGATTCGGATTTTAAATCCCTTCCCCGGAATCGGCTCCCGCTTTACATTTTGGGTTCCGGGAAACTCTCATAGAATTCTAGCTAAAATGAAGACACGTTTACATTGGGGTTAAATTTGGTTAATTTTTTTGTTTTGGAAACAATTCTGGGGAAATTTGATTAACAATTCAGTACAACAGAAATACAGATACTACGCTTCCGTTAGTATGGAGACGGAGAAAGTCAGTCAACACAGAGATTTTGCAAATAATATTATTTGTCACCCTGTTAAACAGCCCAATTTCATCATGATGCCCAACATATGTTTACTTGGGGTCTTGCACATGGCACCCCATTAACCAAGTTTTCAACCTCTCTAACCTTCCCCACCCGCTTCCCCTGGCACTTGTACACCCCTGCCTTCGTCTGCATGTCTGTTTTAAACTGTAACTGTGCCATTTTGTAAGCTAAAAATATGCTTCTTTGGCCACATATGTATGTAAAAGTCTCGGTGTGTGTAATTAAGTTCTGCCCACGACGCAAGATTCTCATTTGCCCACCCTCTTCCACCCACTTTCAAAGAAACTATTTCTGACGCTGCCCGGGTGCATGCCGGTTTTTTTTTTTTTTTAATTTTTCTTTCCACTCGCACAAATCCTTACGTGTCTATTGGGTAGATTTCTCCCTATAAATATATAAAATTGGCGCCCAAGGTGGGGCCACCCACGTAAGCAGCAGCAAATCGTCCCCCGGGCAGAGCTTTGTGGAGGGCAAAGTGACACAGAGAAAGAAAGGAAGAGAGGCTACAACTGAGTGTAAAGCTTGCGCAGGCGTCTCTCACGCTGCTGGAGCAGCAGTGGCAGCAGCAGGCAGCTAGCGGCAGCAAAGTTTTGTGCCGCACTCAGCCAAATTCAGAGTCTCAGCAAACGGCTTGGCAAGTGGACGTAGCATGCGGCTTGAAAGGAACTAAAAAAAAAATCAAACCAAAAGTGTCCACAAAGCAGCTGCAAAAGGTGCAACGAAAAAAAAAACAAAGCTCCTCCAAAGTGTTGAAATTTTGCGCTAAACAAATTTCAAAAGCAAAAATTATAAATGTGGCAATTTTCAATCAAACAAACGAAAATTAATATTAATTTAAGTTACACCCAAAAAATAAAAACAACAAAACTTGTTTCGTCTCTCGCTCTCCCTCTCTCTATACCCCTGGCTCCCCCCTTAAACGTTGTTGTTGACGTCTGCGCCGGGTTTTTTTGTCGTCGTCTCTACGCGCAGTTAACAGAGTGTGGTATGGGTGTATTAGTGTATCTGTGAGTGTGTGTTTGTTTGTTGTGTTTGCAACTCCATTGGGGAAAGAGCAGCAGCAGCAGCAGCAGGCCTTAATAAGTATCTGTTTGCCTGCCTGTCTGTGTGAGTGAGGGAACCGGCTTTTTGTTTGCTTTTTTATTATTATTTTTTGTTAATTTTGTTTTGAACGAAAGTTGCCAAATTGGCTTAAATTTGTAAGTTCCAAGAACTTTTTAACAAAATGCGTAGAAAAAGTTATGGAAGTGTGTGTGCGTGTCTGCGTGTAAGCCAAGTCTGTGTATGGGTGTGTGTGCTGTGTATGTCTGGGCCAAGTGCGTAATCTACAAATATTTTTGTTATTTTTTTTTCGACACTTATTTATAGTTTCGTTTGTTTTTGCGTAGTTTTTTTTTTTTGTAATGTTTAAACAACACCAACAATTTTAATGGAATTTTTTTAAATTTAATTAAAAGTGCAAAATTGGATTTGGGGATACATACGAGGGTTGCATTTGATATTTCTGGGCTAATGGGTGACTTAACAGGGATGTAAACCGTTTCTGAACCGCTTACAGACCCATCTTTTGTATGGCAGCTATACTATATAGTTGTCCGACTTTGATAAATCTCCGTAAAATTATGTGAAATAATAGAAAACTTATAAATACGAGGGTTGCGAGCGATAGCATTGAAAACAAACAAGTTTTTCTCACTAAAACTACTTTTTCAACCGATCGTTCCTATGGCAGCTATATGCTATAGTCATCGGACATGGCTATATCAACTCAGCTCGTCACGCTGATCAAGAATATATATACTTTATGTGGTCGGAGATGCTTCCTTCTATGCGTTACAAACATCCGGACAATTTCAATATACCCTCTCCAAGGGTATAAAAACCGTTGATCTTTTTAAATATGAGAAATTTCCATTATGTCGAACGGGACCGTCAAAAACATTAAAAGTAAAAAAGGCTAAATATAAATTTGTTTTGGAACGATCGGTTAGCAAAATAATTTTATTTCCCAAGGTACCGTCTCCTAAAAAAAAAATTTAAAGCACACACGCCAGATTGTGAGAAGGCTTGGCTTGGCCCCGTTGGAGGACCTGTATAGCCAGTTTTCCATTTTTTACCGTCTCCTAACTTAGTAAATGTTGATTTTTTAGCATCTTTCGAATTTGATTTAAAAATAATACATGAAATTTAGAAAAATGTATGAAATTTTTATTTGAGGCGATGGAAGGATCTATAATATAATTTATTGTATTAAGATGATTTCATGTAAATGTTAACCGCGGCTGCGCCTCAAAAGGTTTATACCCTGGGTCTAATTTTGGCATAACCCGGTATGTTACGAATAAATTTTTCAATATTGGTTTTTAGTGCGTCAACCGTTGCGGCCTTGTCGCTAAAGACATGAGCCTTAACATGGCCCCACAAAAAAGAGTCTAAAGGCGTTATATCTCACGATCTTGGCGGCCAATTGACCGACCCAAAACGTGAAATAAACTGTTCACCGAACTCGCCTTTCAATTGGCCTGTTTTGCGAGCTGTGTGGCATGTGGCACCGTCTTGTTGAAACCACATGTCAGCCAAGTCCAGCTTTTCCATTTTGGGCAAAAAAGATTGTAATAATCGCACAGTAGCGCTCTCCATTCACACTAACGTTACTGCCTTTGTCAGTAAAACAAAAGTACGGTCCAATGATGCCACCGGCCCATAATTCACATCAAACAGTGCATTTTTCGGAATGTATTGGCAGTTCTTGCAATGCTTCTGGCTGCTCTTACCACCTATCCATTCCATCCATTCAACCAGAAAAGAGCTTCGTGAACACAATTTTCCGTTAAAAATGTGGATCTTCATCCAGCTCTTCTTTGCCAGCGCCCATTCACCAAAAGTAAGCCGTTGTGGTAGGTCGTGTGTCTTCAATTCTTGCACCAGCTGTATTCAAGAGGTTTTATACCCTTTTTCCACGTAGTGGAGTAACAACCAATTTGCTGCGAACGGCGCCGAATCTATAATTCACGGTCATTAACAACACTGGCGGATACAGCTGCGATATTTTCCTTTCTACGTATAACTCTACTTATGCGTGTTTGTGGTTTAATGTTCAATAATGTAAATTTGGTGCGAAATTTAGTCACAAGATTCCGAATAGCCGCAGAAGGTTGCCCAAACTGACCATAAAATGAAAGAAGTGCACGATGCACTTTCTTCTAAAATTCAATAATCTGCAAGCTTAGTTAGTTTGTAAGTCGATTCATGGTTAAATTATAGACCAAACTGAACATGTTTGACAGTAACATGTGACTCGAAAACAGCTGATCTGCCAAAAACAGTGTTGCCAAAAAGAAAGTTTGCTAAAGTTTGATATGCTTTCACAACAAGCACTTCAGCGAAAAAACCCGGAAGGCCAAACAGGGAATCAACATGACATGGAATAGTTTTTTAAGCCTAAAAGCAAAATGGAAACTTTTTCAAGCTGTTACCCGTGTAGTGCAAACTTATGGCGCGCAAGTATGGGGCAACTCCTTATTTGATGAAGTAGACGCGTTGCAACGATATTTTATCAAGAAAATACTGAGGTTACCTGCAAATACCCCGAACTATGTGCTAAACTTTGAAACTGGAGTAGAAGAGACATTTCATTACACATATAATTTGCACCTTAGATACATAACCAAGACTTTATTTGAATATGAACCCACCCGACTACCGCACATTTTGTCAAATGTAATCAGAAGAGAGACAATTTATTGGTAAAACGACCTAGCTATGCACCTTCAAGCTTTTAATATCCAACTGCCTGATGAAGTAAATCATACGGAATGGCGCAATATATGTGTTGATATAATAAAACAAATGAAACTTAACAGGTCAAATCATTTAATTGATAGTGCACGAGCCAGCGAAACTAGGATTTACAAGCACCTTGACTATAACAGGGGATCTGAATTCTGCTGCGAAAACTTCCCACTCAAGAAAATATTCTGGATTATAAAGGCTCGGGGTCTAGGTTAAAGGGAAACTCTTTTAACAGTATCCGGTCTAGACAATGCAACCTGTGTAACCTTAATGAATATGAGACGATGCAACATTTCATCGGAAGATGCCCAGTGCTACGCGAATTCAGATGGAGATACTTTAAAAAGACACATTTAACTGAGGTGGAGATTATAGATGTTTTAAATGGAAGAGATGATGAAAATTGGTCAAAACTTGCAAATTACATAGAGCAAGCAATACTTTATAGAAAAAGCTTAATCGAAGAATTTTAGTTTTCTAGTTCGTCATTTAATCTTAATCTACATGTTTTTTTCTTTTTTTTGACAATATGAATGTAATATTATGTGTTAAGATAGGACTTATGATCTTTTGAACTTCTTTGTGCTGGGAACGATGCGGTATTTTGAGACGATCTAGGCAGCCGTGTGTAGTACCAGAATAGAGAAGAACAAGCCACTAAAGCTATATAAAAATGTCTTTAGTGTTTTGTTATATGTAGACAACTTTTAAGAAAATAGTGATGAAAATAAAGACTACTACTACTATATCTGTGTGATCGGTTCAAAAACTAGTTCTAGGGAATAACATTTTTCTTTTATTGTGTGTGCTTTCTCACAATTTCACAAAGTTTGATCAAAATCGGGTGTCTATATCGTTCGTGAAAACAAATAACACTTTTCACCAGCGATGCTCACCGTGAGTGCTTCGACCTAATTGCTTCGAACTCTGGCGAGCGAATGACGGCTTTCTGTTCTCTTGGTCTCAGCCTCGGCATGCGTTCGGGTTGTGTACGTGTGAATAGCGAAATGTTTTCGCCCCTCTGGGGGAACCAGAGGCCATCGCTGCTTTTCACGGACACTTATTGTGTTTTTGATCGTTTGAAAACAGTTGTTTCGTGAGAGGCAGACAGACTCGTCCGAAAATGCGCTACAGAGAAATCAAGAGGAGAGAAATATAGTGTTTCTGTTTTTTTCAGTCAGGCTGATCAATCATTTCCGAGCTCTGCTCTAAAGCGTTATAGTGTTTTTACAACTACCTCTTGAAGATCAGCGAACTGTCGGGTTGCCAGACTGTTTTTGTCCATTTTGATCACAAATATTTATTATAATTCCGACTTTTTTGAGTATTTGGGAAGTCAGACAGTGACCACAAAAAGAAGCCGATGGGTTGCCAAGTCAGGTCTGTAAATCGGATGACCCATCAACAACTCTGTTGGGGGAGCTGTTGTATATGAATTCACATTAGCAAACCGTCTTCTCTACTTTCAAATTTTCACACAAAGAATTTTTTCCATTCAATGTAAACATTTAATAGATATCCCAAAAATATTTCTCAGTAAGCTTGTGCTAAAATACACCAAACTTTTTAATGAAACAGTCAGTTCAAGACATATTAAATAAAACACAAAACCCTCTTATCTTTCATCAAATTAAAAATTTATTAACATTTTTCCCCCAACTTTTTCTCTCTATTTGCAGATTCTCTTTTAATTTGGTATAAATTGTATTTGTCTTCAAAAAAAAAATAATAATAATTGTAAATATATTTCTTCGCTTAAAATTTTAAACATCTAAGAAAAAAGTGGAAACAAAATGAAAATTAATTCAATTCCACAAAATTGAAAAAAAAGAGTAAAGTTTGCAAATTTTTGGTAAAATTTGAAAACGCAACAGAAGTTTTGTACAAAACGTAATTTGTAAGCCTGCCGCCCCCCGAAATATAATTGAAAAATTCAATTGAAATTGCAAAAAGAGATCGGGATCTCGCAACAAGCCAATGAAAACGTCGCATCAGTTAAACGCGTCCGATTTTGTTGATTACGCTGCCGTTGGACCAGGACACTTTTATAGTCATCCTACAAACGGATTCTATGCCACAGCGGTTGATGTGAAACCCATCAGTAGCAGGCCACGCGAAAATTACCAACAGGTCAGCATTGGCATAAACTGTGGGAGTGAACTGCAACAAAGCAGCAGCAGCAGCAGGTGCAGCAACAACAGCTTGGTGTGATCGTTAAGCCACAGTTGTCGTCGTCGTCGTTGGTAAAGTCAGCAGCAGCAACAGCAGCAGATACAACAGCCACAAGCAAGCGAAAGCGCGAAACAGGTGAGTCCAGAGAAATGGTTACAAATTACAAATTATTCGAAAGGTTCGGTTTTCGTACACGGTTCTGCAAATTATCGATTATTGGCTATCGTCTATTTTGAGTTATCGTTATCAGGCACAACACACACAAACCATTAGCCATTCAAAAGCCTTTGTTATTATTATTAGGTACAATATTTATGGCATTATTTGTTGCCGTGCGCTTCTCGCATATTCTCTCAAAGCTTGGGGGCGCCGCCTTATCATGGTTCTTCTTCTAATCACAATAAACGACGCGATAACTTTTTGTTTTCTTTTTTTTTTTTTTGCGTAGCTCACATGGCTTCAATTGAGGAAATTTTTTTTATTGTTGTCGCTCACTCTCTCTCAGATTTGTTTTTTGGCCAATTGTGAAGAGGCTCCCAGACATATTCGTTCTTCGTTCACGCCATCTCTGATTACGTTTGCCGCCTGTCTTAGCATTTGACACCCTAGTTCGTGCACTTGCTCTGACTCTCTCCTCGCTGGGTTTGTTTTTATTGCCTTCAACGTTTCTCTGCTTATTTGCTTATTTGTCTTTTTTTCTTTCGCTTTTTATTATTATGAGTTATTGTTTGATATCGCTCGCACACACATACCGAGACAAGGTCTCTCTATATAAATTTGGTTTCGCTTTGCTCTTCTCATTGAAAATTCCAGCGGACGCAATTACCACCCCAATTGTCTCCCAATCTAAGTTGGTTTCTTCTATTTTTTTTTTGTTACTTTTTTTTGTGTATTTCTTTTATGCTATTTATTTTTCGCTTATTGCGACTTATAAAATTTTGTTTGTGTTTTTTTCGTTGTCGTCATCAGCAAAAATTTGCTGGAATAATTTAATTTTAAATTTTTTGTTTGGCTTAGCCTGTTTTCTTAAATATTTTTAGAGCTTTGTGTGATTGTGTTTTCATAGCTGAAACTGCAATTTGATCAGTTGCGGATTTTCCGCTAATTATTTCACCGATACTATACATGTATATAATCTCTCGAAATCTAATCTAAAACCAAACTGTTTATCTAATAGATACATAAATCTACATATGTAAATATATTCGAGACGAACTGAGTAAATGGAAAACAGACTACGTTTGCGGCTGTTTTTGTAGCCGCTGGGTAGACACTTTGAAACTTGATATCTAACAGACGCTTTCTATTCAGTAGGCGTCGTTTTTCGTGTCTCACTTGGGCTTATTTGTATGAGACTAGAACAATCGAACGGTTATCCGATTAAATTGAAAACCCCAGGTATGTGGCCGAGCTTCCCACTCTCCCTCTTGGCTTGTGTGGTTTCTTATTTTCCACCAGAGAACCCGAATGGCGAAGTTAGAGAAGGTTTTCATAAAATTTACGTCTGGGTAAAATTTTTTTTTGATTTTTTAAAGTTCTTAAAGCTAAATTTGAACCCAGACGCCAAAAACTTCATGAGCAGCTAAAATGCTTCGAAAATTGGTTCAGGATTATGCCAAGTTGTATCCATATTTCTGAAAGAATTTTCCATGATGAATTACGGCATTCAAGTAAAAGGTAACCGTAGTACTTACATTGTAGAAATGCGTCAATATTTATGCATTGTAATCTTAACTAGAACTGCGATAGTATACGTTTAAAATTAGTTTTTTTTATCTACTCGTATGATTATAAAAAAATTGTTAATGTACTTTCCAGGGCGGCAAACCCAATATATTTTTCGGAGCTCCGATTTCTGAGTTCGAACCAAAGTTTACCTATAATATCCAAATTTTTAACGTTCGAGGTTTTTTGGTAAAGGAACAAAAAAATGGTTCGGATCACTTGTTATCTATTCATTTGTTGAACATACAAACTCCAAATACAATTAGGGTGTTCACTTTGTTGAGCATATAGGCACTTAAGCAGGTTTGCCTGACTAGTATTATGAGCAGCCCTTTGTGCACGAAATTTGTGCACAATTACGTTGGACATTCCGCCTGAAAAAAATTATATAAATAAAAAATGCCAACTAAAAGCATTAAAACTATTCCTCTGGAATGGAAAGCAAGCGAATTATATCAATTATTCTAAACAAAATATGGGCACACTGTTTGGGCACAAGTGCCCGACTTTTCGTAGTCAGGGTCTGGGTCGAGCAAGCTGTGCACAATTTGTTCAGAGTAAATTGTTGTTGGAAATGCTTACACTTTTCCCCAAGTGCTCTGTGCTATGTGAATATAAATATAGAAAATTTCGTAGACAAAAATAATATAATTAATCGTTTAATTCACACAACATTCACAAAATCTTCGGAAAATGAGAATATGACTTCATAATTAAGCTTTGTAGTCTTTGAAAAATATCACCAAGTTAAACGACACTTTTTGCTTTCGCTTTTCATTTAGTAAACTTGAATCAAGGATTGAAAGTCCTAGGCTTTAATAGGTGCCAACTTGAAAACCAGCTTGAAAACCAATTTGAAAACAGTCAAGAATTTCACTTCCATGGATATTTTAAGACTCTGTCTCACTATATCGACCCGATAACAAAAAAAAATTTCTTTTCGGTACTTCAGATTTGTTAAGGAAGTACTTTTGTTGAACCGAACCGATGACTTGGGTTCGGAACAGGTTTAGATTTAAATATTTGATCGCTCTTGATTCGGTTCGTTGTGAAAAATATGTCGGAACTACTGGTTTTAACTGTTTCGGTTAAAAAACTGTTTGTAGCCCTGGTATGTAACGGATAAGTTTAGAATTTACTTTATTATTTGTAAGATTATGTAACATATAGGGTCATGTTGAAAACAAGACCGTTGTCTTATTCTTTGAGCTAATAAAACTATGTCGCTATGGTACGAGCTTTGGTTCATAGTTGACAGATATTTGGCTCTACTTTCGGTCAAACTTTAGACATCTTTTTGATCAGGAAAACGCGTCCGCGTCTAGAATACCATGATATGTAGGTCAAAAGGACCCCATTTCTTATTGTTTTAATTCAAGCTTCCCTCTAAAATCTTTGAAAAGTGTCTGGCCTTTAAGTTTTTTAAGGTATCCTCACTTTCTTCTTTCCCCTCTTTCAACTTGATTTACTATTTAATTAATGCCCATGTCGAAATCGCAATATGGATTGGATTTCTAAAACTCGTATTTAAATATAATTTCAAGCAGATTTTTTACTATTAAATTATGTCTTCCGGTCATAATATTAAGAAAGTAATAAAAGTTCTTAAGAAATTTACTTAAATGATTGTTTAAAACGAACCTTTATTTGTATACATTGGGTCTAATTCGGGATTGGGAGGTCCGGTTTGAGGGACCCAAAAACCCGAACTAATCGGTTCATTTGGTTTCGATTCAATACCGGTTTGTAGCCTTCTTCCGAATGTGACTTTTGTGACAGTATACAGAAGATCCATTAGAATATGATTCTTAGGACAGTGTAAGTTATGATTAAGTATCCCCGAAAATCGACCTTACCTTAGAGGCCTGAACTATAATATTGAGTTTTTTGGAATCTTAACTTTGTGAGTCACTCTTCCTAAGTAGATACTTAGTTATGGCGAAATAATTTTCCTTTAGGGGATATATGTACGTCCGACTAAATTTTGATACCTCATAGAAAATTTTCTATAAACCAAAAGCCCATTCAAATTGTTTTCTACATTTCATCCTGTTTGTACCCTGTTTCCCAATATATCATAAGGTTGGTTTTGGTTAAGTTGAAAAGGCTACTCCTTTAAGGTCTAACTGACACAGAGTCCTTTTGACACATTGTGTGATGTCTCAAAAGTGGTGGAAAGAAAGGTCCCACGCACAATATTTATCAAACCTTCTAAAAGAGACATCGTCTTAGACTTGGTAAACTACACAGATTATCAATGAATGGTTTTCTTTGAGTACAGTGGACTGTAAGGTGCTGTATGCTTTCTGATTGAGTTGTCGAGTATTTTGCCCAGAGAGATCAGAAGATGGACCGTCGGTTGTGATCCAATTCCATAAACGGAATGAGCGCTGTGTAGCTAACGCTCTACAGAAAATAACCGCTCCTGTGAACTTCTCCATCTTCGAAACGTTAGCTGTGGTCACAAAAAGTAACTGGCCGGCAAAACCCACATGCTCATTTTGGCAATGCCCCAGCGGCGCAGAGCTCAACGTGTTCTGTGGAAAATATGCATTACGCCTGTCGAAAAAAGTAATGCAGTACACTCCCTGCTTTTCGCTAGAGAGATAGTAATCGAATACAAACAGACTGCGAACATTCTGGGAATCCGATGACAGTTCGGCTCTTGCATACATCCTTTATTACTAGTAATGCAGGCTGTGCGCACCCCGTTTACAAAGCGGCCATGCTTATGGAAAAGTAATGCAGATTGTAAGGGAGTATTTCCTTCATACGGATGGCAAAGTAACGCAAGAGTAACCCATTTTGTAATGGCAATTTGCGCCGCTGGGGCGTGTGTGTTTTTTAGTCACGCTAGAGCGCTCTCATTTAACACTTGTTTGTTGTTGCAAAAGAGAAGAGCGCTCTCAGTTAGCACTTGTTTGTTGCTCGTATACTGTAGGTGTATCGACGTCGCTGCTACAGAGGATTTTTGTATATACAGAAAATAGAAACAAAATAAATTTTAGCGAAATAGAGTTCCGTACTGCGAGGCCATCGCATATCCTAGCTTTCAGTCCTCTTTCTTTTAAAATAAGATTTCGATATCATCATCATTTTATTTCTAAGCTGCTTAACAGTAGCAAAGAACATGGATTCTTATATGGCTCATCTCACACAAGTAACTCGCAACTTCGTGTTGGTTTTTATGATGCGGGGAAAAGTAAAAAGAAAATAGAAACTCTTTGATTCAGGGCCTGAAAATGAAACTGAACGTGACGTGCTAGAAGCGGATTCTGGATGGGATCGAATATATGGTGAAAAGCCCCATAAAAAACCAACACCAGACGTAATATTATTTTCCACAAGTGATAAGCTTCATGGAATTGGGTTTGAAACACGTAATTCTTCTTTTCCTATCTTGTCTCTCTTGAACTATCAATCACATTTGTACACATAACTATCAAGGCGCCAATTCAATACTAAGAAAAACACATTGAAATTAATTGAAATAACCAAAAATAATAATCTCTGTTGTGGGTATATTTGCTTTTCAATTTATCTTTCAATATTTTTGCTAGCTAATGGAAATGTTCGGCACGCTCTAATATTTTTTATAGATTAACAAGCAAAAGCAACAGCTGTCATATATTTCATGACATTTTGGTATTATTGCAATTTTTATTATGTCCTCGCCCACCCCTTGAGTGACCCTCTCACCATTTAAGCATTTTACGATGATTAAGAAATAAAGCTATTACTCCCATTTACAGGGGATGTGGACTGTTCATGTACACATGTAAATCCAATTACTTGATTTTATTGTTGACTTTGGCCATTTCCATTCTCTTTCAATTTGTATCGATCGTTGACCAAACCCAAAGTAGGTTTAAATATTCATTTTATTCGAATTTGCATTTATATTTTTACACAATTAACTTGTGGACTAGGCCTACTATAGCGAGTGTGATGAGTATATTATTCATTGGGTGGGTCGGTCGTTGGGCTTTCCGGAATCTGAAATGTTGTTTACCAGGCTGTTTTTGTATGTGGAATATTTGTTGTCGTGCTGTGCACTTTAAACCTACGTGATGTCTTGCATGAAAATTTAATTTACATTTTTGTGCTCACACACACAACACACACAGAAAGAAGCATACGGGCAGAAAGTAAATAAATATATGAAAAAAAAAATATTTTTTTTGTCATTGGCCACAGAAAAATCAAACTAAAACTGAACTAAAAAGTTGACAGTTTCGGCATGTGATTGACATGTGAGCTTTGCCTCTCTTGCCTTCAATATATTTACTTACTTACCTTAAGCTTTTTTGTGCGTGGGCTGTCTTTTTAAAGAAACCTTCGCATCGAAAAGGGAAATAGCAGCAGCAACAGAGATACACAACCTGAGCACAGCCATTAACGTATCACATAACCCCAGCAAAAGCGCCAACAAAAAAGACAACTTAAATTAGAGATGTGCGCGCATCTAACATAAATCACTCACGAATCACATGAATCAGAGGCTTTATGAAAACAAAAAGGGTGTGTGCCACTATTTCAGAAGGAATAATAGCATAATTGACCCATCCTCCTGGCCTGCTAGGTAAATTCAAACGATATTTCATGCTCGCATCTCTAGCTTCACAGTAACGGCATCCATTCTCCCTGCTGCAAGGAGGCAAAGTGAAAGATTCTTGTTATTAAAGAAAAAGAAATACATTGTAGCTCAGGCATTGAAAGGAGAGTAGAGCATAAAACACCCAGGCACCGGTTATACTGGTATTGGTACGTTCATGTTTATGTATATGTGTTGGGTGAAATTGCGAAAAACACCTACACAAACAAGCAACCGACGCCTGGGTTGGGTTGACTTTGCAGCTGTCTAAACTCCTTTCACCCACTCACATGATTTCACACAGGAGACCCAGCCAGCCTCGAAAACCTCGAAGAAAGCTTGGGTCGTTTGGCCGTTGGTTAGGACAAAAGTATGAGTAAATTTGAAGTTAGGTCAGAAATTATTAGCACAATGTGGCATTTGCTCTTTTTTTTTTGTGAACTTCAAACAAGATTTATGAGCGAAAGTACACAACAATAAAGAAGCGGAAACATTTGTGATCGACAAGAGGCAGGCAATCAAAAAGCCACCAAGAAACAAGAAATTTGGGACAGAGTTCAGGAGGGGAAAATAAATAAAGATCTGTAAAGATAAGATACAATGAAATGATGATTATCTTGAGCTGGATAAGTGGGTTGTTAAGTACAAAACTTTATAAAACACAGGAATCTTAACTGTTGGTTATATGATTTTGGAATCAAATCTGAAAAGTCAAAAAGTTAAGAACAAAAATGAGTTTTTCACTCAACTGAACAAGTGCACATTTGCTCTTATTGTATATTTGATTGAGTTACTTCATTTTATTCGCTCACTGATGAACAATTGAACAAGCTAACACTTTTTTCGTTTGCGCACATATTCGTTATTTTTCTGTAGCAAGGTGAACAACTGAACCAAGTGAGTAACTTTCTACACTCACTAAAAGGTAACAAAACAACTTTATTCACTGATTTCAGTAAGCTTTATCCAAGTCTAGTACACATCCCTAGGAGAGTTCTTTGGTGTATCTGAAAAAGGTCAAAGACTTATGTATAAAAATACGTATCGAGAATCTTATTTTATGGGGTAAGAAGAAAACGAAACGTAAGAAGAAATAATGAAAAAATCAGAAAGATTCACAAAAGACAGGTGCTTAAACCCATCCATTGTTTTAAGTGAATTTGATCTATGTGTGGTCATTCTTTTTGAAGATGGACTGGCCCACAGATTCATCACTCTTCGTATCTTTGTTACAGAGTTTAACAAGAAGGCTAAGCTAACTTTGTCTGTGTCGAAGTTTTAATACCCTTGAAAGTGCTCGCTTTCAGACTATAAGAACGCAAACATAAAAATCAAAATTTTGTTCTTTCGAAAACCCACTTTTCGACCAATCGTCATCCGATTTCGACCCTTTTTTGGTGAATCTTGAATTGAATTTGAAAGCATGTAAAATAACCAATCACTGAGCTTTAGAACGAAAAATTGGAAACAAAAAAGTTGATTTTACTAAGCAACATTTTTCGACCGATCAGCTGGAAGATATAGTCATCTGATAATATTCAAAATGGCCAACAAAATTTTGTCACCAAGAACCATTTTTTCGACAGTTGGTTCTTATGCCAGCTATCAGATATAGTCATCCGATTCAGCGATTGTCGCTCAGATCAAGAGTATAATTAATTTATGGGGTCGAAAATGAGTATTTCTATGCATTGCAAATTAATGGGAAAAACTTTAATACCCTTTGAAAGATATAAAAACTAAGCCTGCTGGCCGCCCGCAAAACCGGTTCGGTTCGGGTTGTTCGTATCACTCGAACAGGACCATAGACCAAACCTTCTATACTTATTACCTCCCAAACCTGAACTGGACCTCTTCTTTTTTTAAAAATCAAAACTACTCAAATCGATTTTTATGATTATATATGAATTTCCTAATATTTTTCTATGTCGGTGAATTATCTACTAAGCCATCTTCTCATTAAGAAAGGACCAGGAACTTTTGAAAGGGGACGTATGATCGATACCATTATTAAAGGTGTCCATTCGTCTTAATCACTAGCATATTTGTAATGGACAAATCAAATAGTTTGGTTACTTAAAAGTTGTCTTCACCAAAAATAAATTAAATTCATCGAAAATAGAGGCAAAAACCTTCCAAAAACTTAGTTTCTATGAACCAAAATACGAACCAAAACCTTAGGTATGATACACGACTTAGGTATGATCCTGACTTCTGCAGATTGGAGTTTTTGCAGCATTGATGGTACTATCTTCGGTGCGTTTCCTTATAAAAATTCCAAATTTCTTTACGTCATTTAACTTGTCTGCTTGAAATATTTAAGAGCACCAAAAATATTGTTAACTTATTAACATAATGTTAATATGTAGTCAGCGCTTGTTGCCCCCTTACCCCTCTTCTGGTCAAAAGTGCTAAATTTTACATGTTTTTAAAAATTGTAAAAATAATGCGAAAATTACGGGAGTTACAATTATCAGAAAGCAAAACGAAAACAAGATGGTTAGTATGAATGCCATTTACTCCTCCGTAGCAGACATTAGAAAATAAAAGAATTTCAAAAAATGGTAACTGGGCTTTTCCAAAAGAAAATAAATTTTTGACACATTTTTTTTGCAAACAGTATTGTCGGTAGGGACGATAGCCACAGTTAATTCTGTGTCTATAAAGCCCTACATTATACAAAATCGGTTCGGTAGAACTTGAGAATACGTGGTTTAACAAACTGTTTAAAGTTTGAATTCCATATGTGAAATTACTTGTATTTTGCGGACATTGCTCGACAATCGAATGTGGCTATATCTTCTAAAGTATTTCGAATTTTGAAAAATCCTTTTGGGATAATATTTTTGAATATCTAAGCTAAAAATAGAATAAAAAAAAATGGTGAAAATGAAAATTTTAGACCAGAAGAGGGCCTCAAGAAAAAGCCCAAAAGTAGGCAACATATATTATTTTTATCAACAGGCCAATGTATATCACAGCCCAAATATTGCTCGACAAAGGTGATATTCTTATAAATTCTCTATTTATTTACCGATCTTAATGAAAATTTTACAGTCTATAATCTATAGTTATATCGATAAAAATCGATGACTTAAAAATTGCTGGAGTTATTCAACATATTTTATTGTGGTGACTAGAGGTAGAGTGGCAATAGTTTGAAACGAATTTGACCTACATGCAGATAAGAGAAGTCTACATTTTAAATTTGGGTGCTATAGCTCTTCTAGTTCCTGAGACTGTTGATGCTAATCAAGAATATATATACTTTATTTGGAAATGATTCCTTCTGTCTGTTACATACATTTGCACGATACTAGAATACCCTATTTAATCTTCGAGTAACTGATATAAGAATTATGCATTGGTGTTTCGCTTAATATAGTACCAATTTGCATTAGTTAATAAATATAAATATTTAAACAAAATTCAGGGCTTTTCCTTGTGTATTTTCAAAGCCCACATTCTCTTGAACTTAACGAGTCAAGTGTGTTTTCCCAAGTCATGATTGTATTGTAAATAATTTTAATTAAATTACAATCACAATTTCCGCAATAAAAATATGAATAATTTCTATACATAGAGTTTTATAATTAAGGTTTGTTTCTTAATGTATTTTTTAGGTAAGCTTCTTCCATTTGTTGATTTTGTAAGTAGCTTAAATAAATTGCATATTGTAATTAATGAGAGAACTGGAACTGTTTTTATTTTTTTGTTTATTTATCTTGATTGTTCATGGCTGATAACTTTCAAAAAACATGTCTCCATCTCTGTCTCACCCAATATTGTGTGTGGTGGTTGAAGTACATTGATTTCAATGTATTTTTTTCTGAAAGATCATCAGCAGAGAGTTGAGAAATCGAACCAGTTTTTTTTTTTGTGTTGTGGTTGTTGTTGAGAACTTGTTTTTATTTTTTTACTCGTAGCAATTCACTCAGAGCTTGAGTTTTTTTTGGGGAGTTTTAATTGAGTTTTGGGCTGCGACAAATGGAGGTCAAGTCAAAAATTTATAAGAAGTGACCAAAAGAAAATTCGCTCGTCTCTCTCACCTCTAAAAGCGTTGATAAACCTTGAAGTTGTTTTTGTTGTTGAGCAGCGGCGAATGGCAATGTCTGCGTCACTTGTTTTATGACCGTTCTTCGGGGTTGCGTTGTTTGTGTACTATGACAATGGCACAGGGTCTTATTTCGACAATGTTCCCATACAAACCATACAACAGTTACACAGATACACAGATACAGATACAAAACGTGCGACTGTCTATGGAAATTGAATTTAAATTGGGTTAACAAGTGTTAATGGACAATTCCCCCCTCTCAGCAGACGACGAAAAAAAAAAAAAAAAATAACTGCATCTAGAGTACACACAAAAAAAGCAATGGAAAAAACTGGAGAAAGACGAAAATATGTGAATGTATGAAAGGGGGAAATAAAAGTACAGTTACCAGTCGGTTACTGTTGTTATTGAGCCCGAAAGTGAGTTCTTTTGAAGAATAATAAAATGAAAAGACTTTTGTCAAAAGGCTTAACGTTGATCGAGAAACCTGGAGAAAGTATTTAATGAAAATGCAACTGAAACTACAATGATTGTAAACTGATACAAAATATATGGTTACTTTACTTATTCGTTTTATCTAAAACCTCACTGATTCCATAATTTCGCAATCGCAGAGGTACGCAACTTTGCCTCAAAAAATAGTGTGGCTGCATATTGCTATATACAAAATGCTTAAACTCAAAATAATACGAAATGAATGACTGCCAACCTCTTAAATTTAAAAGAACGTACAGACTGGAGGTTCTAACTCTTTGTTTTGAAGTTAATGGAACATATGGGTTTAGTTCCAAATCAAAGTTCACCAAATATTGACTTGGAAAACGCTTTCCATGTTCAAAATTTCTTGATATGACCATCAACAATATCTTCGACTAAGATCTGGTACGGTAGGTTGGTCAGTTAGTGAACCGAACCGTTTCCTCGGTTCAGATTCCAGTTCACGAGGCCCTACAACTAGAACTTAACGCTTTTAAATTAATTTCTGGCTTGCCAGGATGGGAAACTGCTTTTCAAAACCTTTTTTTTTTATAATTGTGGATTGTTCAAAGTAATATTTTAAACTGAGGTTTTCGCCATTATTATTCTTCTTAAAAACGTTTTAAATCACCTCGGATACTTCTAAAACTACCCTCCTCAATGCTGACCTAACCTTACCTTAATTTACTACGATTTATCACCTACCTATTTCACCTTTCCATCAAGGCTTTTTGCCATCCAATCCGTTTTGTCGCCCAATCAATCAATAGTAATGAAATTCCCACAGACCCTCTGAAAGCGTCACCTGTCGACCCTTTTGGCACTGAGATTACGCAAATCAACTGAAAGAAAATAGGAGGAATTGTTAATAGAAGAAATTAAATAATATCAAAGCTGCTTAAGTGCAAAGAGGAAACGGGAAATTCGAATAGAAATGAAAATGAACAGAAATAGAAATTTCGAACAACTTATACAACATACGCCCACAAAAGGGCGCGGGGCAATTGCGATTGAGACCCCGTCACAACACATTAAACGCAATTATAGAAAGTCAATTGGGATACAAAATTGCGCGGGTGTGGAAAAAAAAAACCGCTGGGCCTGCAAGTCGTTGATGTCAACGTCAAAGTTTCCAGCTCAATTGAGAGTATTTTGGGGGGCGAGGGAGGAACAAAACAGCCACAACACGCGCTTGCCGTCCAGGTCCAGTTACATACAGATACATATCCCCTCCTTTCCTCCCGGGCAGACTATGGCAATTTCCATTTTGCCCAAAGCTAGCTAAAAGAGAGGAGTTGGCTGGCCTAATCCTTTGCTGCAGGAATAGGATAAACACACACAGACACACGTAACACAAGCCACAGTGATTATTCGATAACTAGAGCTAAAAGTAATCTGGACTCGGAAAAACAACGAAATTACTAATTGGAAGTTATGCAAAGAAGGCGAGGCTTTAGTGAAAGGGTCTTAGGGGCAGATGATGCTGAAACTAAATCCAAGGCAAGTTGGAAGAAGAGTTCTCCTGGTAAATTCTTAAACCTTTTGGTTTCCAAAACTTTAAAAAAGTAGTTTCCATGTTGCGTTTATAAAAAGATCTAAGATTTTGAGTCCAAAAGCGACCTTTAAAAGCATTTAAAGCAGTGGTGCCCAAACTCACAAAATCAAGCTTTGCGCTTGTGTGCGTAGCAGCGAAACACGAAGTAAAGCAAAACTACGACTGACCGCATATATGACATTTCAACATGAGCAACCAGTAAACGAACAAATGCCTCGTGAGAGAAGAAAAAGCCGAAAGCACGCGTCGTGGGAGAGCAAGCCGCCGAGCGTGCTATTTATAGAACACACGTATTCTCTCTCTCGCTGCGACGCCGGCAGAAATATGAGTACCTATCCCATGGGATATGCTTTTGTCATTTTGGGCACCACTCATTTAAAGCCCATCAGCTTTGGGACTTGATCAAAATCTTTTATTCACCAAATTCCAAGCGTCTTGTAGAGCAAAGGTGACCATAGCCCCAGCAGCACTTTGGTTTTAGTGAAGCTCACACATAGGACCTAACAATAGCTGATTTTCTCTTTGCTTTCGGTGAATTTTTATCCATTAACCTTGTGTAGTTATCCCTGGTTGAAACATTTATCATCTAGTTTTTCATTTTAGTGCTTATTCAGATCTTTCTTACTAATTACTGGTAAACTAACAGCTCTTAGTTTCGCTTTTCAAAGCTTCCATACCCATTTTACAGTCCAACCATTTCAAATAGCGAATGTCCACTGTGTTTGCCACACAAAACTTAATGCCATTATCTCCTGTAGCCTTTTCACAGCTTAATTTGTAATGCTCTAGGGAGGGATGGGTGGTTCGTGGGTTGAGCTTAACAACTCAGCCCTGGGAATTGTCTGTGAAAACGATTCTATCTTGATTCACCCTTTCCCCTGGACGCCGCGTTGTGTCATAGTTGCAATTATTTTGCTTATCGAACTATCGAATTGATGTTGTTGCTTTTTCTGCTGTTGTCTGTTTATTATTTTCGCTTTCTACAGGTGTGTTTTGTCGTCGTTGTCGATGACTAATGGGAGATTTGATTTTATTTCTCTGCCGTTACGTTTAGCCACAACAATAACGAGCTAAACAAGTTTTCAACTGTTTTTATTTGTTATTTTTAGTAGTTGCGATTATAAATCGTTGTTATTGCTTTTTTTAATTTGCAGGGGCGTTCCTTGAACAACCACTCTGAAAAACAATAAATACACAGTATAAAAACCCCAAATTTCCATATCTGTTTTAAATTCTGTGCTAATTTTTTTTGTTCAAGCTTCTTTTTTTTATATTTGTATAGCACCTCAAGGCTGTTTTTAGGTTTGCAGTGTCTGTTTTTAGTTATAACAAAAAGTTGAATAGGTTCTTTTTTATAAACAGCGAATACGAGGTGTTTTCAATGCTTTAAAAAAGCGTAACTTGGGTAGAATGTTCTTAAATTGTTAACGAAACTTACTTCAAAAATTACGGATTGATTCTTGAATGTTTTTGAAACGAATGTTTAAAAAGAAAGTGAAAATATTTTAGAAAATAAATTCTGCTTGGCCTTTTTAAACTGATTTGAATAACAAGGAACAATTAGAAAACATCTCTTAATTAACTGTCGGTCTCCTTCAGAACCTGTTTGGGCTCAAAACGAAGACAAATTGTGCCTAGTGTAAGAAGGGATTTTCCTTAAGCAGTTTCCTGTTTTCACTTCGAGCTTATATTTTTGAGCATGACAAAAACCGAATCGAATTGATTTTGATACCTTTTTAAAAACATTTTAACCAAATTAAAGAACCCGAAACCGGTTAAACATCAAAAATGATCGTGTTGAGTAGCCTATTTCTTTCATAGATCATTTCTTGATAACTTAAGCTTTTGCCATTTCATTTTGAATTGAATTTCTGACATTTCTTAAAAATGATGGCATTTGCCCCCAGAAAATTTCGTATTTTTAATTCTCTGTACCAAAGGTACAAAGAGTATATTGAGTTTGTGCAAAAGTATGTAACAGGGAGAAGGAATCAGTTAGAGACATGTATGGGAAATAAACTTCTTATTTTTAATTTTTGCAACGCCCCCTCCCGCCCCCAATTTAGAAAAAAACCTTATATCTCCCACAGTTTTGTAGATAGATTTTTATACCTTCTAGAGATAGTTAGTAATTAGTATTATTTATCGATTTGGCAAAGAAATGATAAAGATTGGATGAACGACTCTAAAGTTATGAGCAAAAAAAAGAACAGTGTTTTAAATTTATTTCATTTCTGTACAACATTTTTCGCTCTGTACCTTATATAGCTTGTTATTGTTTTTAGTAGTACAAAAAAAGGCTCTCGTTTTAAAAATTTTGTTTTAAAATCGATCTCTTCTTGTCCTAAATAGAACTTAAATTTAGAGTACCGTGCTTACCATTTTAGAACAACATATATTATACTTGATTATTCGTCTCGATTGATTTGAGAGGCTCTACAAAGTCTCTTCAGACGAAAACCACATTCAGTTGATGTAGCTTTTGTAAGACTTTCTCTTTTTGACTGTCTTTGCGGTATGCAACAGTGTTGCTGCCAGAATATAAAGGACCGAAAGTTGCTAAATTTGCAAAAACAATTGCTAGAAATAGCTAAAAATAAAAAATGTGACTAATTTTAGAACTAAAATCCAACAAAAAATTGCACAAAAATAGTTTTTAATAATACAGGGTGGTCCATCTAGTGTTTGGAATTTGAACTATTCATAAAACGTCAAATGTCATTCGGAAAGCGACTAACAGGGTTGGGTACCAAAGCATTAGCATTATTTTTGTAATTCAAAAAAAAATTTTAATTGGCATTATAATTTCAATTCCAATTAAAATATTTTAAATTTGCATTGAACTGAATTAATTCAAATGAAAAATTTTGTAATTGGCATTGAAATAAAATAATTTCAATTCAAAATGTTAAATTGGCATTAAAATGAAATAATTTTAATTCAAAATTTTTCAATGGGCATTAAAATGAAATTATTTCTATTTATTTATTTAATTCATTCCAAAATGATCTTGGGTGGCAGCTGGACGCACTCTGACCCAGCACAGTGGGTGAATTCACAAAGTTGTTCATCACGAAAAACATGAAAAACGATGAATCATACATTGCGCAACACTCTTCCTTGGTATTTGGTACTTTACTTAGCGTTTCCAATACTTCGAACTATTTACCGCTTAAGATTAAAGGCTTCGTTCTCTCTTCAATCGCGATATCAGCAGAATTCGGGCTAGGTTTGCTGATGGTAAAGTCTGGAGGCTGCGGTTGATAGCATGGATCCTTAATACTATCGTCGGAATCGACATCGTTGTTGGTTTCGCAAGAAGTCATATTGATACCACAATAAAATTTACTGAACATTTGCTTACTCAATCGTGCTAAACGCGCTTTGATATGTTGAAAATTTTGAATTTCAATTATTTTATTTTATTGTCAATTGAAAATTTTGAGTTAAAATTATTTAATTTCAATTCCAGTTGAGAATAATGAATTCAAATTATTTTATTTTAATTTCAATTGAGAATTTTATTAAAATTATTTCATTTCAATGCCAATTCAAAATATTTTAATTGTAATTGAAATTTATAATGCCAATTTAAAAATGTTTAATTTGCATTGCCAGATTTAATGCCAACTAATAATATTATCAATTGACATTACCAATTATTAATGCTAATTGATAACAATAATGCCAGCGGCACAACCCTGGCGACTAATATTTAGTAAAAACTTTGACATTTACGAAATGGGTCGCTATTCGCTTGAAGAAAGTTGGGAAATATTAAAAAACATATTTCCAAAGTGGTGAGTCCTCGACTCAAACTGTGCAAAATTTGAAAAAGAAAACATTTAACAAAAAAACTCAATTTGTGGATCAATTCGTGAAGAGAGTTCGTGAAACTGGAGTGTTGGTGGATACGTACTTCTCCGGTGAGCTCGATCGAAAACATTGCCAAGTCAGCCGTGGTGTTCATTTGATCGAAATGGTTTTTCATAAATTAATGACATGAACCAACCTTTCCAATAAATGTTCAACCTGTGAAAAATATCGAGCCTTTTTTGTATAGCAAAATTAATTTCCAATTTTTTAATCGACCACCCTTTTATCATAACTCGGTTAAAAAGATATGTTTGATCTGCTGGTAAAGTCAATGGTAAATTATATTTTTTTTTTTTGAACGACCTGTTAATAGTCAAAGTTTGCATCTAGCAACTGGTTCAAGTCAATGGTTAATTATAATTCAATATAATCAACACAAATCAACAGAGATTAACTACAACATTTTGGAATAGCAATGGTATGTCCGTACAACGCGCTGTTTCGAGAACTACCACATTCTCTCATCAGCGGACATGACATGATCACATGGGAATTCCAATGTTGTAAATTCGCAGCCCGAAATTCTGCTATGGTTTTTGTTGGAGTTTTCTTACCAATTTGATGTAATATGACAATATTCGTTTCAAATAGATGTTAGGGGATCTGTTTCTTTTCTTCTGTGTGCTTAATATCTCATTGTCTTCAGGTTTAATATTTTAAATAGACCCCATTAGTGACAGAACCCGTTAGTTGGGCTCAGTACTGAAAAGAGCCCTGATTTGAAAGAGGTAGAACTAAAAACATGGCTTTCCTTACAGGATTCTCGGTCATGAATTTAACTCAGGCAGGGAGTTCTTTATTAGGCATGAATCATTACCAGATCTATACTATAAAATCTCTACCAAGGTATACTAAACAAGGTAGGCTCACTCGCTCTCTCACAACTCCTTATATTTGTGTCAAAAAGATAATATATTTCAATAAATACAGCCTACTAAGCTACTAAGTAAAACACAAAAAATTCGTCCGCGGAGATGCTTCGCTTACAACAGTTGCTTACTGACTGAAATTTAACAAGTTGTCAAGAGAGCGAGAGAGTGAGTAGGCCTACCTTGTTTAGTATACCTTGATCTCTACTATAAATTAGTAGAACAAAAAAGGGGGTGTAAGGGGCTATCTCCGCATTTGAAATGAAAAAAATTTTTTTTACTTTTCTATAAATAGGCTGCTCAAAAATGAAAAATTAGTCAAAAAATCTCAATTTTGGTCCAAAAAATGTGGGTTGGAACGCCTATTTCATTTCATTTTGTGTCATTCTGTAGAACGGAACACTTTATGATAGACAAATTAAACATTAAATTCATTTAGTAAGCAGCGAAGCAAGCGGGTCTACTAGATTCTAATAATAATGCCCTAATTTATTAATGCTTTATTAATTTCTAACACTTTGTACTAAGGAAAAGTTCATCATCATAGAAGGAATTATTGGTCATTATTTTGCACTACAACTTAAAATAACTAAAAATAGCTAAACATAATTTAAAAATTGCCTAATTTAATAGCATTTTCAAAAATTTTATATCATTTACACTTTCAAAATTGTTAGATCTAGCCACTGAATAGCTAAAATGGCAACACTGTACTACTTACTACTGTCAGCCTACTTAAAGCTTGCGTTAACACAAAGCAAGTTTAATTACGCTTTATCATTTGATGAGTTACGTACACCATCAAAAGATTGTCCCCCACTGGTGTAGGCACTTTATGGCCTCTCTGCTGCTTACAAGGGCAGCCTAGAGTCACGTAGATAAAGAACTGCAATGTCCTTTTCCATAAATCTTAAGCGTTAACCTTTTCACTGCAGCCTTTCATGTAAACTGAAATGTGTTTTCCAACTTTTTGACTTTAACTTTAAAAAAAAAGTGAGCAATCTCCTGTTCCTTATGAGTCACAAAAGTCCCTAATAGAAGGCCTTGGGTCTGTTCCAAAATAGATTTCCTACAAAAATTCTATACAATTTGCTTGCCAAAATGTTACCAAAGAAATTTCCATGTTAAATCCCGACACCTAACAACAACGACAACAACAATTGCCCTACTCAGCGGTCAAACAACTGCCACATCGTTGGCGCCTCCTGCTGCTGCTGTCAAAAAAATAAAGAACCAAAAAAAAGAAGTGCGTGTAAATGGGCAACGAAAATGAAATAAAATTCAGCTAAAGAACCTAAAGAATATATTCAACGTAATTGCAAAACAACAGCCTCTTGGCCAAGGGGCGTGGCACACTTAATATTAAATTTTTAATAAGCCAAAAAAAGAAAAGAAAGAAGAAATTTATATGCCTCTGGCAGGCCAACAAGGCAGACGACTGAAAGCAAAGAACAAAACCAACAACAACAACAAAGTTGCCTGACTGCACTTTTCTTTTTGTGCATTTTATGGACGAGTTTTATACAAGCAAATTGTCATCTTGATAGGGGCAGACTTTGAGGGGGCGAGGGCCAGAAGCAGCCCGCCAGCCACATTTGTGTCGCACATAACTTTGCCGTGTGTTTTTGTGGTGTAGAAAAAATTATATTTTTCAATATTTTCATGTGGTTTTGGTTTAAAAATGTTGCAATGCTGTAATGCACGATTAAATGTTGAAAGACTGGGACGTAAGTGGATTTTGTTTGAAATCAAAGACATTAAAAAAAATATACTATAAATATTTTAATAACGAGGGCATCTTGATAAGTCACTGACTTTTTGATATATAAAGTCGTCTTTGACTTATCAAGTTACCCTCGCAGATTTTGTTTGATATCAAAGCCATTAGAGAAATATTCACTCAAAAAAAGGGGGAGAAAACATTAAGATAAATTTATGAAACAAAATATTTTACAGCTTCTCCCTCTCCCGCATTCAAAAGACAAATTCATCTACAAAACTCATTAAACTTGTTTAAATTTGAAACGGCATTCCATAAATCTGGCAAATAGCAAGTTTATGTTGTTTAATTAATAATAATTGCAAGTTATTTTCGTTTCGAATAAAAAAAGTTAATTACAAATATTTGTATAATTTGTAAAATTAATGTTTATTTTGTGCAATGATAAATGTTAACACTCTCTCACTCCAAAGTTTGGGCTTGAGTTAGGCAGGGAGAGAAATGCAAGTGTCAAATGTGTTTCATGCTAGAAACTGCCAACTGTCAAGCGGCAGCCCACATTGAAACGACATGCCAGCGGGCGCCATTCAGTTAGCTACTCCCCAAGCCCACTCTCTCGAGTGCGCTGCAAAGTGAAACTTGTCGTTCGGCCTCCACAACATTGCGCGCTGTCTGGACCGAGTTTGCCCTGCTTGCCTCTCACTGTTTCAGCTTCTGCTTCTTCTACGTCTTCTCTGACTCATAGTTTGTTTTTGTTTGACATTTTATTAGTCATTCAACCAAATGTTGCAACATAAAGTCCTACCATTGAATTAGATGATATACCCAGAATGATGTCAGCCTTGTCTGGACTTTCCAACCCTTCACAGTGGCATTGAGAATTTCCCCAAAAGTTTTTGTTTGGGTTTTTCATGTTTTTCTTTTCGGCTACTTGGTCGTCTCTTCTCCTTTTTACATGTTAATTTAGGTAGAAATTTTTCCCCCTTTTTTTTATACATAAATATCCACTCAATTTTCACTCGAGTTTCGTGTGCCATATGCTTATAATTTTATACAAATTTCCTCAACAAAAAAAAAAAAAAGAAAGAAGTTTTTCATTTCCGTTGAACTATTTTCTTTTTTCGCCTGACCACGCCCACTTTTATGGGGCTGAATTGGCTTTCATTTCGGGTCTTTGAACTTGTTGGCGTTTTTGCGGCTCATAACATTTTATGTTCTTTTGCTGTTGTTCTTTATGGCTGTTGCCTGAAATGAAACACATTTTCTGTGTTGAACACGGCGTATGAGTAATAGTAATATATTGCGTATACACAACTTTAATTCATCAAATTTTAGGGCATTTTGTGTGTTCGTTTGATTTAAGAATTGCTCTCAAAAAAGTCGTCAAGAAAATTTTATATAAATTCAGCTTAAATATTGTGAATATTTAATAATATTCTAAATATTTAAAAATATTCTAACGAAGTAGTAGTAGTATTTTATTTTGGAAAAACAGAGGCTTGGTTTTAAACCATCAGCCATAACTTATCATAATAAACTATAGTACATTTTTCTTAATTTTTAGACAGCACACTGACAATATAAAACTATGGATGGAAGAAAATCCGAGTTGCAAATTTAAAAACAAAATTTTAAAAACAAATTTAACGGCAAGAAGTGACATTTTGGTTATTGACTAGTTATAAGTATTCGGTTAAGATAGTAAGGCGGTATTTTAGCGCATGTTGCAAAAACGAAGACAGTATCTCCCAGTTCTCTCCATTCAACCAGCTTACAATCTCGGTTTCCGATAGTGCAGGTTTGTTGAGGTACAAACTCCGTAGCTCTCCCAAGATTGGACAAACCCCGATCAAATGCGCAACATTCTCAGTTACACGGAGGTTGCAGAGTGTACAGTCAGTATTGATGGAGCTTACGTGCGGCCTGTAATTCAGATTTAGCATCTCGCAACGAGCACGGCATATAGTGGAGATCGTTTGGATGCCAAAGTGGTCTTGAAAGTAGTTCAGAGTTCCAAGGTTGTGGTTCAAGCTTTTGTAAATTGTTCTTGACTCACTTAGGGACGCCAGATATTTGAAATTTTCTCTTTCCCGTAACTCGATGTTCTCCAGTATCAGCTTATGTGAGGCTTCCCAAGACTCAGGACAATCAAGGTTGATATCGACATTGCAAGTAGAAGCTGTGGCTTGCCATTTCTCGAACACTTGCGTTTTGCTAGCTAACATCATGTCTGCTACAATTCTGGGCAGTCTTTCGCTGGGCATATCAAAGATCTTACGGATGTATTTGAAGTGCGTTTGAAGACAGTACAGGTGCAGAGTTGGCAGGCCGGTTTCCAAGTGGATGGCGTAATTCGGAGTTGTGTTTGGCAGTTTAAAGATCCGTTTAACAAACATCCTTTGAAGTCGCTCAACTTCTTCATACTGGGTACATCCCCATAGTTGCGACGCATAGCACATCACAGACCTAACCGCAGCTTCAAACAGTCGAAATTTTGTGCTTGCCAGGATAAGCGGTTTCCCAAAAAAGTTTTTCCATGAGCAGTTTATCGCTTTCTTCGAGTCCAGTAATTTCTCTTGGAGGTGAGGCCTAAAATTCATGTTTCCTGTTAGAGTGACACCCAGGTATTTAAACCTAGTTACAGTCTCCAGCTCGGCATCATTTAAAAACCATTTATCGGCTTTAGGCGTTCGACCACGGCCGTCTTTTATAACCAGTACCTTTGTCTTCTGCACGTTTATCTGTAGACTCCACAGTTGACAGTAGTCGTATAGCTCATTTATCATGCTCTGGAGCATTTCAGGGGAATCAGCCAGTAACGCCATGTCATCAGCGTACATCAAGGTCTTTATGTTGCAACCATTAACATCAACTCCTCCGGGCAGGTACGATGATATGTCGTCGATGTATAATGAAAACAAGAGTGGGCTGAGGAGACATCCTTGTTTTACTCCGGTGTTGTTTGGGAACCAGGCCGAGAGCTCACATCCGTCCCAAACAGAAAAGCGATTATCTTCATACAGGCTGTTCAACGTGTTAATAAATTTCGTCGATACTCCCAAATGACTTAGCTTTAAATATAAGCTATGACGATTTATCGTGTCAAATGCAGCCTTAAAATCGATAAAGCAAATATAGAGTTTTCTTTTCCTGTCTAGGTAGGATTGGGCTATCCCTGAGAGCACGAACACACTATCGACTGTGGAGTATCCACGGCGGAAACCAAACTGGAATTCGCTGAGGATACTATTTACAGATACCCAGTTTGTAAGCCGTTTTAGCAAGATAGAGGTGAAAAGCTTCATGGTTGAATTTAGGCACGATATTCCTCTATAGTTCTCAGCTAATGTTAGATCACCTTTTTTGTGTATTGGGAAAATTATGCTTTCCTTAAAGCAGCTGGGAATGCAGTTAGACGACAGGACCTTATTGTAAGCGTTAGTCAACATCTCAATACACATTGGGGAGGCATTTTTGAAAAACTCTACTGGAATACGGTCGACCCCTGGGGCTTTGTTTGTCTTTGCTGCCTTGATGGCAAGGTACACCTCATCGACTGTAATTTCGGCATCCAGTGTTTCATCTAGCAATAACGGAGTAGCATAGGCAATTTGGTTGTTCGGGGTTTCTACAAAAAGCATGGATTTAAAGTGCTCTGCAAGTTCAGATGCCTTTGCCTGGATAGGTTTTTGCGCAAGAGACCCATTTAGCTTTCTGACCAAGGCCCAAAAATCTTTGCTATTATTAATTGCGATTTCAAGTTCCATTCGTTGGTAATAGAGCTGCTGTTTAAGCATGCAGAGAAAGGAAGGGTTTTGAGGACCCTCAAAGAAACCCGTGTAAATAGTGTGTAAATAAAATCCTGAATTCTCGAGAAAAACAATCTCAAAGGTTTAAGCCAAGCTTCGCACAAGAGAGAAAGGACCTACAGTTTAACGCCGAATCCGAACGGCAAAGTTTGAGAAGCTTTTTCATGGCTAGTTACTTCACAACTGGTAAAGGTGACTGGATGAGTAAACGCTATTTTCTAAAGAAAGTGAACAACTTTTTATTAGATGGTCCGAGCCAGGATTGAACCCATAGAGCACATTAACCATTGGGGCACACCCGGCCATCCGATCCATTACTAAAAAAAATTTGTTTCCATCCTAAATATAAAGAAATTTAAAACAAACTTTAAAAACTTATAATTTTCTAACCTTTGGAAAATCCTGTCTATGGTCCGATATAAGGTGACCAAAAATTCTAAGCCTCTTAGAGCGCTTCGATCGGCTTAGAAACATTGGCATTCCTCCTAATAAATCCTTAATTTATCATTTCCATCACAATAATCCACTCAATACTCGAAAAACAATTTACTAATTATACAAAATAGAACATGACAAATGAAAATGAAACTCAAAGAAGAAGCGTTGCGCCAACTCAATTATATTAACTAGAACAGACACGCCCATTTGTTACCCAAGCCGTTCCCGCCGCCGCCGTTCCTTCCCCTGATGTGTATCTCAACTTGTTGTGCTGTTGTTTTGTTGCCACATTTTAGATTGCATCGATCCATATTTTATAATAATGCACACACGTAAATCCAATTGCAATATGGATTATTTTGCAATTCTTGGTGAGAAGAGGTGAGCAACGGGGTGGGTGCTTGAAGCGAAGGTAGTGAAACGGTTGTATGTGAATTATTCATTTTGAATGCACTTAGTGAGATGCATTGTTTACATTTCTATAGAGCAAAAATTCTATTCCCTATTGCCCCCTGCCGCATCTTATCAGTCACATTATACAATGCGGAAAGTCTATTATAGCAAATAGAATTCATCTTTTCCCGCCTGCAGTGTGCCTTAAGTATTGTACCAAAAATTACAATTTTTTAAATTCAAAATATTTGCCATTTACCAAAACGGCAACCGCAATGCTATGTCTAGCCTCCTTATAGTTAGATAGTTGTAGTTGTTTTTGTTGCGAAAAAGCACTTTGGACTGATGTCAGTGCACGGCACGACACAAATTTCGTTTCGTTGCCGTTGGGTGGAGGATGATGAGTGGCAGAGGGAGGTGGGAGGGGTTGGTGCAAGTGGGTTGTGTCGTTGCACTCGCACCACAAGCTAGCTGCTCGTCAACAATGACAAATCCAGCGCAAACAAACATTGGACAACGAATTGTTGATGATGATGATGACTATGATGCATGCATGTACCAGACAGACAGTCCATCTATCCACATTCACTGCAGGTGGAAAACATCAGTTCTTATTCATACATATAGATAAATGACTGGCGACAACTATTTATAGCCATCTAAGGCTTAGCAGAACCAATAAGTATTAAAACACAAAACGCATAAACTTTTAAAACTTTTAGTAGGAATTCTTTTTTATACCCTGCACAAAGAGTGCAATCTTTCTAGTTAATTTATTTAATAGTCGAGTTTGACCGACTTTCTAAAGTGCTTCTAGTTTTTTAAGCTGCTAAAAAATTGATTATGTTCAAACTATCCCGCAAGCTTTGATTGCTAATAACTATAGCTAAGAAGGCATACACAATACCACAAAGAAGGCTTTTGGTTTTATTTTTGATTGGGCATTGCTATAACTGCTTGGAACCAAAGAAAAGCGCTGTAATGCAGCCACTTTTCGAATTTGTCAGTTCTGCTTTCGGATGATTTTCTCATCACTGCTAGAAAAGTGACCAAAATGTTTTAGTGAAAGGTCGTTAAACATTAACATTTAATTTTTTGTAATTCTGCTAGTAAACAATTAAATTAATATATTTTTTTATTTTCTTTCTTTCTTACAGGTAAGCAGCGCTCTCCATACTTGGTAACCAGATATTATAGAAACAAAAGTCTTTGAAAGCTTCATAAACTACCTATGTCCTACGTGCTCTCCATTCATCTTGTAAGCATAAAACCATGGTACTCTTTAAACATTCCTAATTAGATCTCAAATACTTGTAATGCTGGTTTGTTTGTTTTCAAGAGACTTTAAATGTTCTCCAGTTTTTAAACAGCTTTTGGTTTGGGTCCATTCCTGAATGGATATAAAATCATGAAAATTGAAAAGATGAAAAAAAACGAGAAAGTAAAGCTAACTTCGTCGTAACTTCAACTTTAAAACACATAATATTAACCATGACCGAATTTAAGAGCGCTAATATTGAGAACAAAACAGTTTTTCTCACTAAAACCTATTTTTCGACCGATCGTTTCTATGGCAGCTACAAGAAGTAGTCATCCGAACCGGTCGGTTCCGACATAGCAGCGTGCAGTCTAAAGAAGACTATGTGCAAAATTTCAGCTCAATAGCTTCAAAACTGGGGGACTAGTTCGCTTAGAAACAGATAGACGGAGGGACAAAGCTTAATCGATTCAGCTCGTCATGCTGATCAAGAATATATATACTAAATAACGCAAAAGGGTACAACAACATTTCTTCTTTGTCATTTGCTTTCGATCAACGCGGGTTTGTTGTAAAATCTATTGAGCTGTGCGTTGAGAGATTAATAGGGCTATTCGGTTGCCCTTCGCTGATTTATAAGAAGTTTTAATTTTTTTCAAAGTGCTTAACAAGCTGCCAACTTGTAAAAAAGTTACTTTAATTCATGCTAAGAATGGGCGTGTTCACCAGCATACACCAATCATCTAACAAAAATCATCAATCAAAAAAAAGTGTTAGTCTGCTGGTGAACGAGTTTGATAGAATTTTTAGGCAACAAAGTTATCGATTTATTTTTGCTGGCAGAAGGTTTGAATTTTTGACAACAAACAGCTTAATATAATTAAGAACTGACTACAAAATATTTATGACCGTCGTCACTAGCACCAACTGCTCCTGGAATTCCCCTTGAATTTTCCTTAAGACTTTGTTAGCCATTTAATGTTTGTTGTAAGCCCGGCCCCGAATATTCGATGGCCAAATCTTTTTCCTTTGTCAAAACATACATTTACCATTAAGAAGGACTCCAATCCACTCAAAGAAGTGTATAAAAATGTCAATTTTAACAAAGTGGCAATGGGCTAAGAGCAGAGATGGGCGAATGAGGACAATTCGTTCCCGTCCCGCCACGATCCCGACCACGGCTTTCCCGTCCCGATCCCGACCAACAAATTTTAATTCAATATCGTCGCGATATCGTCGCGGGGATCAGGATCCCCTACTTCTCTTGGGTCCCGCTGGAATCACGTCGCGAGCCCATATATAGCTATAAGTTCTTAACGATTCACGGGACATCATGAAATAATCCTTAAATTTGTTCATTCTATATTTTTGTACTGTCCCAACTAGTAGTCATGATAGTGGTGTATATACTGTTCCATCTGTAAGTCGGCGTTCGCCAGCTTACGCTCTATTCCTAACAGCTATGTCTAATATTATCCGTGGGTCACCAACCCGTAACTGCTTTGGGGTTTAAATTGGTAGTGTCCTTGCAGACACGAAGCTTGACCGGAAGCTTAATTCTGGTACCACGGGAGCCAGAGCCCGCGGAACTTGTTCCGTCTGGCTGTGGTGCGGCCCCTCGGGGAGTAACGTGGTGGCTGTGGTTTAACACCCAATTGCGGGTAGAGTTTCTTCGGGGCTCGACTTGGAGTTGCGTTTCAACCGGGTGCCGTGACCCAGAGATCGGCAGAGGTATAGGTAGGCCTCGCTCCTCACCAAGGAGGGAGACACGACCATGCAGTAGTGGCTCTAATTGGTACCTTTGGGCTTCTCGAAGTCGTTGTGGACGTTGGTTGACGTTATCAACCCTGTGCTCGGTACCGTGGGATAAAGTCTTTGCGGCAGGTGCTCACGTTAAACCCACTTTGACTTTAATGTCCCAACTAGTAGTGTGACCAAAAATTTTGAGTTTCCTTCTACTTAGAGCTGGGCAATGGCAAAAAAGATGAAGTAATGTCTCCTCCTGTTCTTCTAAAGAAATCGTTGTGAGCGAAACCCAAGCGTGCTGCATGCCTGCCAATAAGGCAGTGACCCGTTATGGCCCAGACCAGAAGTAAGATGTTTTCCGTTTCAGGTTAAACGAGGACCACGTGACCCTAGCTACAGCGCAAGCCGGAAGGTTATTCCATCGTTCCGTAACCAAGCGCCGGGTTTCATTCCCGTTGTGATTATCTTGTATGAGGATATGGGCATCCCTATCAAGCTCTTTTCTGGGAGGAGCTGAATGGTAGTGCCTTGACAAACTGTGTTGAGGTGTCCTTGTACCCAGATGAGGTGGTTACTACGCGTACGCAGGGCTTCTCCTTTTTGGAGTGGGGGCTTTTCAAGATTCCCTCCTCCTCCGCAACAACCAGTAGAGCCTTGCACGAAACCTAGTCCTCTGCCAATTCATTTTTAAAAAAGAGGTTTCCACATTCATTTTGCATTTGCCTTCTCTAAATTGCTTGTTTGTTCACTTTTGGCAGCTGTGTGCTATCGATAACAAATCATAAACAAGCAATTCTAACAAACTATTTCTTTGTTAGATTCACATCTAACACAATCACGAAAAATAGCAAACATGATTGCGCATCATGCCCGTTCTCCAGCACAATCTAAACAAAAATAGTCGATTTTTTGTCATCGATTTATGCTGCTGAACAATGTCTTTAGAAGATCCAGTTTGTCTTAAAGCACTTCAAAATTGTATAAAATTTAAATATGGGGCTGTCAATTTGTTATAAAATGACTTAAAATTGTTCGATATGCTACAAGTGTTTTTAAGCGCTGCCAACTAGTTACAAAATGGATTTTAGAACAAAGTGATGTGTAAAAATCTTTCCTTTACATGATCTATTAAGGGTTCGGGGCGTCGCTATGTACCGTGCATAAAAGTGCACAGCGGCAGAAACTTCGACACACCGACAGTATAAGCCCTTCGCAAACAATGCCGCATAGCAAAATTAACATCCTGTCAGTGGCTACTCACAAATACGCAATGCCAAAATGTAAATGTGTTTCTAGCCGTCCCCTGGTCTAAAACTTACCAAGGCGCTGCCAGTTTGTTACAAAATGGCTAGAGTTTGGCTTCAAAGCGCTACCAGTAGCATTTTCTAAAAAATAGCTAAAATTCAATAATTTCATACAAAGTGAGTCCAATCTGTCTTTAAGCAGCTTAACATGCTCTCAAACTTACCAAGAAGCTGGCAGCTTGATCCAAAATGGCTTCAAATTCACAAATTCTTCTACAAATCGCCATCAACTTGTATTGAAGTAGCTTAGACTTTGCTCAAACGGTCTGGAGAGTGGCCAACTGTGTGCAAATGGTATTAAATTTAACTGATTTGTACATAAAACGTTCTAAGAGCTGCCTGTCATTGTCCCAAAATATTTAAGAAGCTTTTCACGTAATACAAAATGGCTTCAAATTTAAAAATATTTCTTTGTATTAAAGTAACTTGGAATTGCTCCAAACGGTCTAGAGAGTTGCCAACTTGTTATAAATTTAATTTAAATTGAGCTGATTCTGTATACAAGTCACAAAGTTCTATAGAAGTTTAAAATTGCTTCACCATTTTAAAAATGATTTTCTAAATAAATAAGTCTTTTTTAGTTGGTATAACAGCTTCAAACTGTCGAAGCCACTGCCAACTTGTTATAAAATTGTTTTAAATTGAAATGTCTCAAACAGTTAAAAGCAATGACAACTTCCATTAAAACTCTTCCTTTCGAAGAAAAAAAAGGAATTCATTAAAATAGTATCAAATGTTCAATTTATGGGAAAGTTACAAAGTTCATAACGGCGACAACAACAACAAACTGTACCCATGAGACCCGACAAAACTGAAATCATTAAAAAAGAAAATATCCAATGAAAACCCCAAAAGCCAGCCCGAGTTTCCAACGTAATTTAAATGCAAATAAAAGTGACTAAAGCTAACACTTTGGAGAGGGCGGCGTTGTAAAGGAAATGAAGCAAAGGGAAAGCGTGTCAATTTGATTGGCAAATTCACCAACAGGGGGGGTGGCTAGAGGAGGTGCTACAGCAGTCAAAGCAGGAGAAAAACCAGTGCAAAGCGGAGCCATAAATGAAATGAAATCGCAAATTGCATTTCGAGAGCAAAAGATGAAGGCGCAAAAAAAAAAGTAACGAAACGAAAACACAACTTTAAGATTATTGATTCGCATTCCATTGATTTGATTTTTTTTGCTCTCTGTTGCTTTCTGTGGGTCTTGTCTGCTGCTGCTGCAAGTGGCTGTCGGGCTGGCTGTTGTGACGGCAATTGAAATTGCAGATTTAGAAAAAAAAAAAAATGAAAATGAACACAGACAGATTCGACTTTGTACCCAGGGCAATATGGACCAAAAGTTGAATTTTGGATTTTGAAAAAATCTTAACCGGCATTCGTTTCGGTTTTGGTCCTTTTTAATGTAAGGAACAACGTTCGCTAGGTATAGAAACATAAACCCTACAAAACTCCTGATATTTGTTAAGAAAATAGGTCTGATAGCGAAGTTGGAGTCCACAAAGCAAATTATCAAAATTCCTAATTTAGTCACCAAGATTTTAGCCCATAACACAGAGCACTGCCATTCTCTAGCTTAGCTTGTACAGTTTCCATTGTGTTGCTGTTCCAGTTCTTCTCGTTTGATGGACTTGTTAGACTTGTCGCCTTTCCTGAGTTGATGTTGTTGTTGATGTTGATGCTATTTATGTGGTTGTTATCATCTAGCATGGACAACAACAACACCACCACCATCATCACCTCACTCTCTCTGTCTTCGCTTCCCTTCACCCTGCTGCCTGAAGTGCTGACCTCAATTGAAGTCGACTTCGCTTGGCTTGGTTTAACTTTGTTTCTATAGAGCAAAAAGCAGGGAGATGTCAGTTATAAAAATATCATAAAATACAATTTTTTAGCTCCATTTTCCACCTTTTCCAAAGTCTAACTCTCTATTGTTTGTGATGGTCTTTTGTTCTAAAGTTTCACGCCCACTTTGGTTGCCCACTTCCTCTCTTCTATCGTTGCGTTGGCTGCATTGTGCAATACTCTTATTTAGTGTTTTTTTTTTTTTGCCTTCATCGTTTGCAGTTTGCCTTCTCCATTGGGTTACTTTAGGTCATTCGTTGACGCTTCTAATGCTCGCTTGAAGGACGCCCGCCGTCGACGTTGTTGAGTGTCGGCGGCAGCTCTGCCAACGCTCAAAGTTATATAAATATATATAAACATACGTACGTACATGTTGTTGCCGTCATTCTATGCTAGACTAAACCAAGCGACCTCTAAGCGGTCGTCAGCATTATTTTTTGTTTCTTTCTGTTGTTGTGTTCTTGTTGACTTCTATATAAAGTTGTTATTTTGTTGGAAAATTTCTTGGTTACAATGGACGGTACTTGAGTTGGTAATTATGTAAAATGAAGCATTGTGGGAATGGAACTTTAAAAAGAATAAAGTACAAACTTTGGATCGCTTTGGGTCAGCTGCCTAAGGATATTTTATGAAGAAAAATCATTAAACCCCAGAACTTCTTTTAAAAGTTTAAACAATAAAGCTAAAATAAAATAAGTATTTTAGAAATAGTTTTAAAATGGCAGATCAGAAAACACATAGATACATCTAAAGATTCATAGATATTATAGATGACGCAAAAAGATTGTTCTTGGGAGCTGACATTAGATCCCAAAAAAATTTTTGTACAAGATGCGGTATCTACTTATGTAGTGCCTTTGATACATCTCAACAACCACAAGATCGAGGTGAAGAAATCCACATCAAAAATCCAAGAAAACAGGGTGATGTACGAGTTTGTGATGTACAACAACACTTGTGCATCTAGAGCAGAGTTCGACACGTTTCAATTTTTATATCAGCGCACTCTGCAGCAGCGACGTCGAAACACTGACAATATACGAGCTCATACTGCTCTCTTTTGCAACAACAAACAAGCTAAATCAGAGCGCTCTTGTGTGGCTAAACACATACACGCAATGACAAAATAAGCATGTGTGTTTTGTCGGCCACTGATCTAGAGCATAGCACAAACCAGAGAAGTCTTTTAAACCAAACGAAGCTCAGAACCACAAACGGATCCAAAACCGAAGGTAGAACAGTAACCACAATATGAATCAAAACAGAAATCAGATCAGGAATCCGAATAGGATCCAGAACAGGTCCCTCAATATAAAGCAAAACAGAAATATAAAATTTATTTTTTTTGGAATCAAAATTTAACCAAAAAAGAAAGTCGGTGAAGCCCTACTGTAATATACTCTGTACCTAAAGTAGCACCGCTGCGACAGAGAAATCTCTTTTGGTCATAACTTGAGTATCGTTCAGCCTATCCTTATGGTTCTGAGGTTTATTTACCTTTGCAGCTCGTAAAATTTTTCTAAATAAGTGAAAATCAAGCAAAGCCCACGTAAATTATAAAATTCTCAATCCTTTTTATACAATCCTCGTATTCTATCGTTTTTTGAAAACTAAATAGTATACAATCACAGGAAAAAAACTTGACAAAATGGGCCTAGGAGCTGTAGGACCTCAATTAAAATGCTTCTTCAGTCAGCAGATAAGAAAGTAACTACCTTTAAAGTAGTTTCCTACAAAAAATGGTGTTCGAGCCCGCGAAACTTTTTGGGTTCGGGTTCACGGAGTGAATTCAGAAGGTCGCTGAACCTAGGTTCGGGTTCGAACCGGAAACAAACAAAAGTGCGGCTTGATAATATAATATTCGAGCTTGGATCATCCAACGTTTTAGCAGGCTCTAGGTCAATTAGTCATGGAGCAATATTATATATAATATTAGAGATGAAATTTGAGCGGTGTTAGGCGATAGTCCGTACTGAGATTGTTCCATAGGAAGATTACGCATAGGAAATCACAGTAAGTAGAGCGAGACGGAAATATTTCCAAACGCACTCTGAGAGCGTAAGTGAGAGCAAACAGCTGTTAAATTTTTGACAGAAACGGAGTCGACTACGCAACCGTTCAGTCAATATATTCTAAATTTATGTTTGTTCATAACTTTTAAAACAAGACACACACACACCACAAAGGCGGATCCCAGCAAACAATTTCATATAAAAATACACGTTTTGTAAGCGTTCAAATTTGCTGTGACATTTATAAAACGCATCAAAGTAAAGGTGCGTGCTAAACGCACCCGTCTTTATAAGCTTAAAAAAGTAACTTGCAAAACATGTTTTATAATTTATTTTTATACGATTTCCACAAGCTTTATAAATACGGTTACAAAACTCGCATTATAATGAAATAAGAAAGCGCTTTGGACATTTATTTTGCGAGTGTTCTGGTTGGTTATTTTTACTATTCAAAAATTAAATTAAATTAAATTAGAGTTTTCCCTGCTTTAAGGGGAAATACAAAGTCCTCTTCCTTCCTTAATATGAGAGTGAAAGTCTCTGTAATAGAATTTAAATATAAATGTAAAAGTTGACTTTAAACTGCAAGTAACCATTGTTACTTACGACGAATGGCAGTGGCGACAGTGAAGGCTCGAATGCATGACTTGTCCGCAGTAAATTTTCTTGCACTTGATGTTGACAATCGTATATAATCTGCTTTCTTAATTTTTTCTAATATTATTGCTGCTGACATTAAATAAATTTAAGCCCGCATTCACTTTTTTAAAGAAAAATGTTCACTTGTTCGCTCTTCAAGAGATACAACGAGAATGAGATACACATATTTTTCTTGCCTTTGCTCAAAGTTTCTTGTCTGCTTTGCCAGCTGCAGCTGCGTAGCACAAAAAGATTAGAAGTTTTGCGAAGAGAGAGAGAGAGAGAGAGTGGTCACGAAATTTCTCTCGTTCGCCGAAACGACATGCGCAAATAGCTTACTTTAGCAAGTGTTTTGTAAATGTCGTAGGCTGCCATACGACAACGCTTGCAAAAGCAATCTTACCTAAAGCTTGGTTTGCATAACGATTGCTAAATTGCTGGCTGGGATGGTCAACTGTACAGCTGTTTCAAGAACCTCGCGGTTTTATCATCAGCAGGCTTTGCCTATCTTCTGCAAGTTGTCAATTGTATGGCTGTTTGGGAATTCTTACCCTCAGGCAACGCTATGTATAAATTAATCATTAGTGTGTCTTCCAGTAATCTTTCATTATTGCTGACTATCGCTGGATAAAACAAATATATGAGTAGAAAAAATGCGCTAGACTGATTCTTGTGTTGAAAGGCCAGCTAGTAATGCGACATTTTTAAGTTCTTTTCACATATCGTTCTTTCCAAAACTTAGCTTAAAGATTGATTTTTATCATTATCAGAAAATTAAGAATTAAGATTAAGAATTAATAATTCTTTACCATGTAATCATTAATTCTTATTTTTACCGTTCTTAAAACTTTTACTTATTAGTTCCTTTTGAATATTATAAAATAAAGCAAAATGTTTCTTTGCACGCTAGTTTTAAAAATTATAGGAAATGGAAAACTTTACAGCTTGAGCAAAATGTAATAGACATTCATTTTTGAACCGAACCCCTTTTCAACTTTTTTTTTGCTGCTCCGGTTCAGGTTCGGGAAGAAGAAAAAATTGTTCTACTCCGGTTCAGGTTCGGTTCGGACTTCCCAAAAATCAACTCCGAACCGGTTTGCAGCCCTGGTTTGAATCAAACTCTAACGTGATTCACTAAGTTGAACCAAACCCCAAATCTGTGATTTAAGGTCTAAGTTTCCAAGTGGTGGTAAAGCAAGATTTTTATTCACCTTCAGCTTATATAAGTGCACGCCGATCTATTTAAAGATCTTTTTGTATTCAACCCATTTACTCATTCATCATTTTATAATTTCATTGTGCAATTTGTCTAATTTAATTTATTTCATTTAATCTCATTAAAATTGATCTGAAAAAACGAAAAGAAAAACCACAGAAAAACTTTCACCAAATGAAAAACTAACTACCAGCACCGTGATTTTCCCTTTAATGCTGTATTTATTTATTTTTGCTCTTTTTGTTTTTATTTTGCAACGAATTACATTTAATTTGAAATGATTTTGTTGTTGTTTTTGTTGTCTGTGCACTGTCGTCTTGTCAACTGCATGCAACATTTAAGCGAAAAGTCGAGAAAAAAAGAGATCAAAATAAATGTTTAGAAAAAAAAAAAGCTTTCACAAACCACCACCTCCCACATAAGTTCCACACATTATATATATACACATAAGGTGTGTGTGTGTGTGTGTGGGAAAGAGATGGATCAAAAGATTGTGCTTGGCGGTGGCGGCCTGTTTAAAACTCTCAAAAATCATGCTGGCGTAAATCCGCGCAATTTAAATTTAAATTGCATTTGGGTTTTTTTTTTCGTTGTGTTTAGTGAAATTTTCACTGTAGTTGCTGTTGCTTGTAGGCCATTAATTGTTAAAGGTAGTAAAATTCAGACGGAAAAAAAAATACTAAAACAAATAACAACTTAAAAAAAATGCCAATTTGTTTGCTTGTTGCTTTTTATTGTTATTACTTGTAATGCTCAACCAACAACGACAATGAATTTTGACTTAATAACTACATACAAAATCAACTGAAATCATTAAAATCAAATGGGTTCTTAACGACGTTGACTATAATCGGGGCTAAAGTTGATGAATTGGTTCAAGTTAATCAGAGAAAGTTCAAATAATGATCGAACCGACCTTTTTTGCCATGTAGGATAAAAAGAGAACCCTTATCTACCACCATCTAAGCACTATTCTACAGTATTCTTGACTTCTGGATTACTTTTTGCTTTGCTCTTCTTACTTCTTCTAGGTTACCACGAACCGAACCAAAAGCTGATTTTTTGTATAATCCCGCGATCTTAAACCAAACCTTATTATAGTTTTATACTCGGCGATCTCAACGAATTTTGTATAAGTGAATTCTAAGGCAAAGTCAAATTTATGAATTTTAAATCCAGACTCGCATTTCTGCAATGCACCTTTATAACACTTTCTTTTTCTGAGGATTGCGCACTTACTCTCTCGTGTTCTCAGCAATAGCTCATGTAAATATGGAGCCACTCAAGTCCAACGGAAAAACTATTTGTCAATTTCCTTCAGAAGGAAACTAAAAATGGACTCTTTTTCCTTCCTTTCCTTCCGTCCTTTTCCACAAAATACTTTTCAAGTGGTTTATCAGGGAAGACCCCCTAGACCCTCTACGATCATAAAGTAACACTGTGCGATTAAAAATCACTAACCGTTAATTAATTTTTTAAGAACTCTTGCACGGGGTATAAAAAATCAGCTCATGTTGTTGTTGTTATTATTAATTTTATGTGCCAGAGAGCAAAAGGAGAGATCAGAAGAGGGCGTTGCTGCAGCTGCCTGTGCCTCCGCTGCTTTGGGTTGTTTTTATTGTTGCCCGGCGAGCAAGTTTATTGGCGTCATTGCAGTCTGCGTCGACGACCCGCTGCTGCTGCTATCCGCTGTTCAACGTCTCGCCTCAAATGCAATCAAGTGTGCAATGCAATTACACAAATGAAAACAGCAACACTGGAAAAACAATTAAAGCAACAACAACAGCACGTACATATTGTGCTGCCAACTTATAAACAACAAAACAAAACTTTGTTGCCAACTCTAAAAGTAACAAAAGCAGCCAAGCGGCTTTATTGTTGCTGTTGTTGTAGCATTTGATTTATTGCATTTTCCATTTGGCTAAGCGTGCAAAATGTGAAAATGCGAACTTCCGATAGAAAAAAAAAAAAAAAAAAAAAAAATTGGTATGCAAATATGTGTGTCGTGTGTTGACTTGGCAACATGTTGCTAAGTCAGCAATATGTTGCCAAGCAAGAATTGAGGTTTAATTTGTATTTTTTATATTTAGCAGATATCAAGCTAATGCAGGCATATACTGATGAGTTGAGAACCTGTTTATCATGCTTTTCCTGCATTTGCAATTTTTATCTTTTTTTTAATGTAAGATTATCTTCATTATCATGTGGATTTTACAATTTCGAAAGTTATAAAGTTAGTTTACAGCGTCAAAATACAACATAAAGGGGCATTTTATTCCACTCGAAACTGGAAAAGCGAACCGGGTTTGCGAGGCTCCACACTGGGACAGTATAAAAAAAAGTTTTAAAAATCGAGGTTGTAATCCAGGTGCATTAAGTGGCTTAAACGTGGTGAACTAACCTTTGAGTTCGGAAATGTTCAGCTTTAAAGGTTCCATGTTTAACAGTATGGAGGTTAATTTTTGGACCATTTTTGGCAGATGTGTGCTGTATGAAGGCTATGTTTTTGATGTACAATAGTGGACAAAAGCATTTTGACAAAAAAATTTCATAAATATCTTTTAAACAAAAAATCCTAAAATTGTATTGTTGAAATTTGTATCGAATACTGGTATAAAAGTAAGCTTTCAATAAATCATAAGTAGTACACAATCGGTTGCATAGTTTAGAAAATTTAAATCAAAATGTGCAAATGGAAGTGGACATAAGTATTTTGACAAGAATTCAAAATTAGTTTATTCTCAGAACAAAACCTAAAATGGTTAAAGAATGATTGTTTCTAGACAAGTTTTTCACGCTGAATCTCAATCTGTCTTTCTTCCGTATCTTCCGTATCTCTAATGGATTAATTGTAAAATGGACATAAAAATGCAGAAAATGGTTTATTTGCCCCTTTTGTAAGGACCCTGTGTCCTAGAAACGGTTTATTTTTTAAAAATTTGTAAATGTCAAGTTATAGTACTCAGTTTTATCTGTAAATTGTAGTTTATACTTTATCCATTTTTATCAGATATAAGTTCGTGATCTGCAATGTATGGCCGAAAAATATTTATAAATTTTTTTGAAACTTTCAGGCCTGTTCTCAATTTCACTTCGGTTTTCGTATAAACGTTTGTACGTTGAACTCCGTGTTAATAAGGTTATAAGGAAGGTGACACTCATATCTACGCTTACCAGATCCGGTTTCAGTAAAAAGTGGAATTGCTCAAGCAGTTGAAACCGACAGCTCAATGCCAAGTGGATTCAATTCGCAGAAAAGGAAGCCTTGATCTAGTAGCCACAGATTTCCCTTACAACTTCCATTAAAATTTGTAAGAGTAAATGGCCAATTCAATAGTTTATACGAAAACCGAAGTGGAATTGAGAACAGACCTGTATATTCACCTTTCTTAAGCGTATCTTTTTGGTTCAGAAAGCTCAATCAACTTAACTGCCTTAGCGACGCCATCATTTTCCGAATTTGGGGTGTTTTTTTTTGTAAAATCGAAGAAAAAACAAGTCTAAATATTTTTGAATACAAACCTGGATTTAAAATTAATCAGATGAAAACCAATTTTTTCTCATACAAATTTTTTAATTGTATTCTTTGTTGGAGGTATTTTCAATATCGGGAAAATGCTTGTTTAAAGTTAATCGGAAGAAATAAATTAATGCTTCCCAAACACCGACTTCGAAAACTATATTTCCAAAGACTGCTAATGATGGGACTAGGAGGATCTTGGAACAGCTGTACAGAGTTCCAGCCTCCCTTTTTATATGGTGAACTCCTGTTTTTTATAGTTATGTGCTCACATAACATGACTTATATTTCCAAAGACTGCTAAAGATGAGACTAAAAATACTTTTGTCCACTATTGTATGGTAACTTTTTTTCTATTTAGTTTATGTAACGTACGTTCTTCTTTATCTTGAATTTTCTCATATCAATCTCGTGATTGGAAATAGATGGAAATCGGAGCTATTAAAAACCTATTTAACGATACTTCATTTCATTTTTTTTTTTTTTTGAAACCTAATAACTATGGCACGTCTTCCACGTAGACGGGTACCTGGGTGGTAAGCACATAAGATCTCAAGACCATAGGACCTTGCCAATGCACTGTGGGCCAGAAATCTCATTTTTTTGGCCAAAACTGGCATTTCTACACCAGCCTAGCTAGGAAGCTGAAATTTTCGACGAAATGATCTTAAAAGATTGAACTTAACGCACATAATTTAAAAAGCAACAAAAAAATTTATACGATATTTATAATCCAAATCAAAGTCGAAAAATATTTCAACTTTTTCGTTTTTTAATTATAGAAAAAATACTTGTAATTGGATTTGGCCCAATTCCTGCATAGAAGTATATATAAGTACCAGATAACTAAAAAAATTTATATATATTGATATGTCCAAAGGTTTATGAGATATTGAACCAAGCAGTTTTTAAACTTGACTGCCTGTCTAGGACTTTCATTCAATCTGACTACTCTCACCGATTTTTCCACCTATTTTACCTTCTCTTAAGATTCAATACTTAAAAATAAAATAAAAATTTAATTAATTAAAAATCTAATTTTTTTATCACATTACAATTTACCTTCAGTGCTTCTAAGAGTATGGTACACATTTTAACACATTCAAATTGGCGTAGTATTAAAATAGTTTACCTCAGAGTTCATGTGTTATTTTCCGAAGTTTAAAAAAAAGCATACTTTTAGGCTGACTGTATAACAGAACATTCTTGATTTAAATGTGATATTATAAAAATTCAAAGCAAAACCGCGCAAAAGCGCATTTCTACAGCTATTGTACATTATTCAAAGAAAATAATAAGCAGTATTGCAAGCAAATTAAGAGGGGTACTTCTGGGTACTCTTAACACAAAGTTGCCAAATGTAAAAAAAGGCACACGATTTTAAATTTTTTATGTAAACGCTTTCGAATGGAAACTTCTTGATAATTTTTTATGGCAATCTAGTGCGAAGTCGAAAATAAGAAATCAAATTGCGGCAGCTGTTGCTTTTCGAAAGCAATGTTTTTTTCTTAAAAAATAATCAATAGTTTCGTCAATTTTCCGGTTAATTGATTTCTTCTCTGATTCAAAAAAGTGACCATAGTTGAAAGGAGTGCGGACATCTTTTTTTAACTCTCAGCAAATGACCTGTTTCTCTGTGTTTCCAAAGACTTCTCCGCTTTTCTTGTAATACTGCAGTTGCCTGCCTTCTTCTCAACTCTTCCACTGTCACAGAAATATTTTTCATTTTGCAGTCATTTAATCGCATTTTTAATTTTTATCTTCAAGTCTCCAGCTGGTTTTGATGTTATTTATTTCAATTTTGTCGTGAAAGTACATAAAAGGCGTATTTCGTGTAAAAAAATACAAATTTTTTTTAGAAAGGCAAATGGCGACCGTTTTTCACCCGTAAATGTTGCTGCAATTTGTTCTGCCTTGTTGGTGGCTATTGTCGAATGCAAATGAAGCTGCAGCTACGCAAGAGATATGAAATATGCAAAAGCCACCATATAATGGAAGCTACTGGTAATTGCTTTTGGCTCTTGACTTCTTCAAACTTTCTCCCTTGTTCTTGCACGTTCTTGTGTACCTCGTCTGCTCCCATTTCTCCAAAAAAAATAAGAAAGAAAAAAAACAGGGAGAGACTCGGCAACATAAGCACAATGGCAACATTGTTGCTTGGAACTTGTTTCTGTTTGTGTGTAAGTATGTGTTTGTCGTCAGGTACGACGACAAGTGGAAATGCTTGCCCGAGCATTGCTCTCAATTGTAGCGACAAATATTTACACAGCTCCACCCTACTCCACCACCTGATTCGCCTTCTCTCTCCACCAGCATTCCTTGTTTCTTGCCCCCGTTTTTATTGTGGCTTCTGTCTGTCCCTGTGTGTGTGTGTGAGTGTTTGTCTGTCCCTTGTTTATTGTTTGCGCCTATTAATCAGCGCATTAAATATGCGACGCACTGCAGCACCAGCACAAGTCAGCTCTTACCACCAGCTAACCAAAACCAACCAACCTAACCTGTTGCTGTTTTGTTTAGTTTTTGGTTGGATTTTGTTTTGCGTCTTTCCGCTTCCGTTAAAAAAAACCACACACACAATATTTTTTATTTAAACATTTTTTAAGGCTTTGTTTTACTTCCGTTTTGGCTACTCTTGCATTTTCACCAACAAAATTTACCACATGGGTTAAGTAATAAATTTTTTTTTTGGGAAATCTGGCATTGTGTTAAGTTGTAGACCCCTAAATAAGCTTGACCGTTAATGCATTTGAAATTTTGCAGACCTTAACAGTTCTTAAAATTTCTCCCTAGCCCATTTATTAATTTATCAAGAGAGAAACTTGGCTTTGGCCCCTTTGGGGGGCTGGTATAGCCAATTTTACATTTACAATTTATCAAGCCACAAAATAACCTTGTTAGATTTGAGCTTTGTTTACGATTTACATTTCTTTAGCTTTACATATTGTCTCTTTACACTGAAGTTGGGCATTGGCCTATTTTTTTTGAAGGCTTTCCGCATAATATTCAATCAGTCTGCATAATAATTTGTTGCTTGTGTTGTGTGGCTCGCCTGATAAGTCATTCTGCCTTAGAGAAGAAAACACTACTTTCATTAGTGTCCCAAAACATAGAGAAAAATTATTTTTCGCAAAATCAAATACGCATACCCTCTATTTTCATTCCATTTGACCTCATTAACTCACAAATTAAATATTATTAAGATTAGACAACGATAACCCGTGCCGAATTGATGCCAAACTTCTTACATAAAAATTGGTACTGACTTTAAAAACCCTGATAAGACACTCAAATTTTGATAAAAGGGTCCTCTGTAAGCATCACCTCATACCCAATTTTTGAAATGAAGCTTCGGTTTGCGTTTGATGGGTACTTTTGTACTTGCAACACACAACGACAACAATTTTAAATTAGTTTTTAATGGTTTAAAATAAAATTCTCAAAAATTCAGCAAATGTGGTCATGAGGAACGCAATATAGAAAATTCACTTCAATCGTGCAATCGGTTAAGGTACAGGACCGGCACTGGATCTAAAGGCTAACGACAGGTGATGTATCACTACACTAACGACTGGTAATGCAGAGACGTACCGACACGTCCCTACACTAACGACTGGAAATGCAGAGTCGCACAAACGGTACGTTTTGCGGACATTCCCATAGACAATTCGTTAGGCAAATAACATGGCTGGTGGTTAGGCTGGTAGCCGGTAGTAACGATTCGTTAGCGGATTCGTTAGATCCAGCCGTACTACAGGGCGTTCAGTAGATTTTCATTAAAATCGTTTTTTATTTTTGTATAATGGGACATTACAGGTCCCTAAGAGATGGTGCGCCGCAGCCAAAAAACCGCGATATGGAGTACCATGTTAAGACTCACCCACAAATCTTTTTATATAGGCCATAAACCAGATTTAAAAATAGACAGATCAGCGTTTTAAGTTTTGTTCACGAAGCCTTTTCGCGGATTATTGCTAAAATTTTGTTTTTAACGTGTGTTTTTTACAGTCAGGACAAATTTTCCGGTGTTCTTGTAAGCAACGTAATAAAAATTGATTTTGTTCCTTCTCAACTGTGATTAACCCATGAAAGTCTTGCATCAACTTAACCCCTCTTTCGGCTAAATCGCTCAGAGAGAAAGTACTGAAATGTTTCAATGCAATTTGGCACGGGTTACCATGGTCCTACCTTCTTGAAATTCTATTTATGACTGTTTTGACTTAAAAGTAAAAAAATTTAGAGGGTATGCGTAAAAAAAAACGACTTTGATTTTTTGGGACACCCTAACTATCATATTTAAAGATTTTTGTTTTAAGGTTTTCGCTTTAATGTAAAAAATTTGCTATAAATTCATTTTCAAATTATTGTCCATCGCTAGCTAGTACTTTTTCCCATCTTTCCGAAAATTACCGAATACCATCACGAAAAAACGAAGATTCTTGTGATGCGATACACGAATCGGGTGAATTTGCGAGTTCTTCAAAAGAGCGCAAGCGCTGATCCTCAAGGTCATTGAAGAAAACAAATAGTAATCGGAAAGGGCAATGGACATCCCATTTCAGCGTTTCCAGGTATGTTTTGACCGGCTGCGCAACATGTGGCCGAGCATTGTCATGTTGCAAAATTACCTTGGCACCTTTGCTAGGATTTTGACCGTTCAATCAATGCTCGGCTCAACCCACATCAATTGAGTTCGGTAGAGTTGCCCTGTGATGGTTTTAACCGGTTGTACCCGGTCCCAACAAATACAAATCATGGCATGGCTGTAGATTTCCTGCTTCCGTTACTTCAACAACTAAAACCAAAACAGCAAAGCTGCCGAAACACGTAGGAGAATAGCTGAGATAAACATGGTTCAACTACTGTTTACCCTGTACCCATAGGTACTAAGTTTGGTGACATGACAAAACGCCCACGGACAAAAGGCCCATATCAAAACTAATCGTAGTATGCATCGAAATTAAATTTATAAATGTTATGGGCCTTATGTCCACATTATATTCGGACAAAGGTCCACATTATATCATCGGACTTTTTGCCCAGTTTAATAAAAACTCTGAAACTATAGCCAGAAATATGGCGCTTTAATTTGAAAACGAACTAGCTTTCTCTTGCATATCAGCGGCCCAAAGTGGACAGAGTGAAAAATGCTTGGAATAGCAAAAGCAGCGACAGGCTGGTCACAGAGGAAGACTTTTCCCGGGCTGCGCACGAGTCCCTCAAGTGCAAGATAATCTCAAAGCACTGCAACGTAAAGTGCAGTATCCAGCCTTTTCGGCATGGCTGGACTTAGATGTGACTGCGCTACCAGCGCAAGTTGAAACTCAATGGTCCAGACATAGTTGTACTTCGTATTCTTCAGCAATTTCGATCTTACCATTAAAGCGATCCCAGTTTCAAAACTAGGGACTTTAACTGGTACAGACCATCCGTGATGATCTACTCTTCGTAAAGAGGCATTGGACGTACTCTTTGCTCAGATATCCCCAGCCGTTGCTTTTGCGCCAGAAGGCGCTGTGGCCGAGGAGGTTATCAAAGTAGAGACTAAAATGGAGTCACCGCATCGCAATCTGTTCAGGCGATTAGAGTCAATTAATATTAAAATAAAGTTTCACTTCTCATTCATTTCCCAAAGACACAAATTTCGAATTTTATTTGTATTTACGGAAAGAAAACCGCCCTTGACTTCATTTTTGCTCATAGGCCACCCAGATAATTTGCTTTGATTCTTTGTCAGTCAGATGTTCTTTCTCACTAACAGCTGTTCACGAGCCTCAATCAAATCAATGTTAAAGCCTTAAACGAAATCTAAACCAAATCTAAATTGCTTAAATGAATACCACTAATAAACAGCAGAGTTCAGACGCACTGCCAACCTACTATTAGTGCCTTTTCAGCCCTGCCGGTGTGACCGTGGCTCAAGTGCCCATAATGGGACAGAATTTCTATGTCCATTTTAAAGAAGCAAAATTGTAAACACTCTGTGGAAAGCATAAATTTGTTAAATTTTATATTCAGCACTGTGTATTTAATGTCACTTAAATTTGAATACGGACATTACACCCATGGGCTTTATGTCCGGTCAAAAGGCCCAGAAAAATTTGGAATTATATTTCAAAGTAGTGATCGAAATTTTTCATATGGGCCTTATGTCCGTGGGCCTTTTGTCATGTCACCACTAAGTTTATAATACGGTCTGGCTTGACAAATCGAAAGAAGACACACAATATGAACGGAGCAGGGTATTTTGTAGTCGTGGCACTCGACTGTAACGCTCTTACTTAGTCTGGTGAGCTATCACACTCGCCAAAATACGCCTCAATCACTTAAGTACCCGGAATTGTAATCAATGTTTTATAATGACAACACGTGCGGCGGTGCACTAATCTCATAGATTGTTTGATAGAGGGTTTTATAGCTTTGGGAATCAAAATTCGCTTTTAGTTGCATTGCATTAGTTCCATTTATGTAGGCAGCTGTCGTCTGATTGTGCAATAATTTTACCATAATAATGGTATGGGAAAAGCCCGTTTGTACATTCCCAGAGAAATATGCCCATTCATTTATCAGTTTTGTATGTACAAAAACCACAATGAACCAAGTGTTTCCCGCAAAGTTGAACGATAAGGATTTTGGCACAGAACGAAGTTGCCATATATTTTGTCGGATTCCTATTGATGTTTGCTGTACATTTCCATTTCCCTCTTTTACAGTTGGTTGCCTTCTTTATGCAACAAAACCACACACACACACAAAGCCACAGCTTCGTTTTGTTTGCTAAAAACTGCGTCACGTTGCAACTTTGACGTTGCTGCTGCCACTGAGATTTGCGTAAACAAAATCGTTTGGGTATTTGTGCTGTGTTGTGCAACGAAAAATATGGGAAATGATGTCAAACCGTTTGCCAACTTTTGTGGGATAGATGTTCATATAACTTGTTGCGCCCACCCACATACACGCACACAGAGTGAACCTAAGCGAGAGAGCAAGATTATATTCCATGTGCCACAGTCACAGCCACGTGAGTCCTTGCCATTGGCGTTGCCTTGGCAAGAGATTTACTCAATTTGCTCCATTCCGTAGGCTATAATAAAATGCTTCACAAATTGTCCCTCGTTTGACCTTCGCGCTCTGACTTTGCCTTCGAGATTGGCCTCCAAACATCCCCCACCCCCGTTTTTCTCGTTTCAATTTCAATTTTCGTTTCGATTTCGATTTCTATGAGGTTTTTGCATAATTTATTGCATTTAGTTTTCATTTGTGCCATAAATTTCCAGTCACTTCAAACGTCGTTTGCTAGTCCCTAGGAACTGCTGGGGGTTTTCCGTCGCGTGTGTCCTTAATTCTAGTTTTGATTACGCCTCCACCCACATTTGCTGGTTCGTCCAGCTCCCCTCAGGAGCTCGCCCACGTGACCTATGCACCTACACATCCCTACTTACCCGTTGCCATATAATTTTCCGGACTAAGCGTGGGTTTTTGGCTTGCCCTTTTTATTTTCCTGTAAATGTGTGTGTATGTGTGTGTGTAAAAGCCGCGCTATTTTTATGCCTTTCGCATTCATATCAAATGTCCTTTGACGTAAATTAATTAAATTATATAATGCGTGCCGGGTCAAATACGTAGCTAAGGACGACATGGGAGAACTACTTAACTGGCTCTAAATTTAGATGGTTAACCCAAACGAGGTAATGAAGCTACTCTGTATATATATAACGAGCTGACATCAAAGATGATAAATTTCACAGAATTAAGTGATGATGGGTATGGAAAGAGGAGCACTCTGGGAGGAGAAAGAGTTATTAAAATTAAGCTTATTGATAGTGTGTGTAAAGGGACGAATGAGAATGTTTTAGAGAGTTTTCAAAAGTTAGCTGGATTAATTAAAGAAAACAACGCATTAAACATAATTGAAAATATTCTTTTTGTACGATATTTGGCCATATTCTGAATATCGTAAATTCGTAAATGACAAAAAATTTAGATCAGAGTTACCCAGAATCAGCTCACGCGGTTGGATACTAATAAAAAAAATAAGAAAATATATCTATACCCTAAGGTGGGACGACCAGGTGCGAAAAGACATTTCCAAGCTTGGTGTGAAAAACTGGTGCCAGCTCGCACGGAGCAGGAGCGACTAAGAAGAAGAAGAAGAATATCTTGAGCAACAAAAATCACAAGAAATAGAAAGTGATGTAAATTTTTTCGAAAAAGTCACCCTCTCACTCTAGATTATGTTCACAAATTCACTGAGAACAACATAAGCATTTGGAAGATTCTGAGACCAATATTGATTCCACTTACCTTAAATTTTATAAGGAAATTGTTCAGCGCTTTTGTTATCCCTTGACTTCACATCAGAGAAGGGAAAACCTTTCCCATGCCCCAAAGTTTTATCGCAATCGGAAATTTTGCAAATTTCGCTCCTCTTTTTTTTTTACCATTTTCCGCCCATTTCTTCAACTTGGAAACATTCCCGGGCAAGCGTCCAACCAATCCCCAAAGTTTCATTTCAATCGGATGAAGGGTATACTTTCGCGGTTTTTGGAACATTTTCTCTAATTTTTCGCCAATTTTTATACCCGTTACTCGTAGAGTAAAAAGAGTATACTAAAGTTGAAAGATGTAATTTAAAGGTGATGATGAAAGAGAACCCCGATATTTGTTTGATTGTGTGTGTTCTGGTAGATGTCTAATGCAAACTCAGCCAACAACAAAACCTTCGCTCGGAGAGAAAGAGAAGTGTATACGCGCTGTTCTCCCTTTGCGTAAAATACCAACGAATGCGCTGCGTATGCAATAGATAATTTAAAAAATAATTTAATTGTAGCGACTGATTTGGTTTTCGTTTCATTTCTAAAGATTTTACGATATTTTGGCTAACTCTGAATATCGAAGGTGACTTGGGTGACTCGCTCTAGAAAAATGTTTGATTCTTTTCTAAGATCGGTTAGGACTATATCATCGTTCCGCCTCAGAATTCCTTTTATAAACAATCTGAAATTTTGTGAACATTTTGTCCATCTCAGAATATTGTATCGACTTTGATCGCGTAAAATTTTGATTAAGAGAACAATTTTTAAGTTGTAAGGGATAAAAAGCTTATATTTTGCGTGCCTCTGCTTAACACCTTACCCTTTTATCTCATATGTATTTATATATTTCTACGATATTTTGGCAAGTTCTAAATATCGTAAATGGTATAGTTGACAAAAATTGATATGCTATATTGAGCAACCTACTGCTTAAGACTCAATTCTTTTATAACTCAGTTATAGATTAAATCAGGGGCGCGCATTTGTTGCTGTGTAACGCAAAGGAATAGCTCGCGCGTATAGGACCCGCGCACTCCATAAGCCAAACAAATTCATACGCGGGCCTCTGGTTTTGTTGTTGTCGCGTTCAGACCTGCAACAACAACAAACTCAAAGCCCAAAAAAAAATAAACAGTTTTTAAGTAATAGCAGTTTTACCATGGGAGATCCCTTTGCGAATGGCATTCATGTTTTGATCTCTCCAATTCCCACTGGTGTTGAAACCACATTTTGCTTGGCTAGTTACTATTTTTGATCCCCCTTGGTATTTTTCCCACCGATTGAATGACTTGTCAGAAACGGAATGAGTGGTTTGAATCGATTCTTATGACCTTGGCCATATTCTTTAGCATTGGTCTTCCATAGTTGTTTATTGCGGTTCAGTATCGTCAAACTCAGGCAATGTTATTATGTGTGGTCAATTGCCTACTCAGCAGTTTCCGTTAGCTTTAAATTGCACTCATGCATTGATTTTCACTTGATTGGTGTTAACGTTCTTCATTTACCATTTTTGAATCCCTTTTGGTATTATTTCGCGATTTAAAAGTCGACAGTCACAGTCGTGGCTCCCTAGAAGAGAGAGCTGGGGCTCACGAGCCGAGAGCGGCTGCACGTGCTGCGGCTCAAGTGCTGTGGCTCACCTGCCGAGAGCCGGTTGATGGACTCCAGAGCTCACGAGCTGTGGCTTACAGCTCAGCGCCAAGTGTTGTGGCTCACGAGCCGAGAGCCGAAATAGATCCAGCTCACGAGCTGTGGCTCTCAGCTCAAAGCCAGGAGCCGAGTGTAGTGAGCTGAGAGCTGCTCAGTGCTCCCGGCTCCCGATCAGCAGCCTCTGCGGAGGGAGAGCCAAAAAAGAGCGTAAGCTCAGTCTGGGCACGCCCTGGATTAAATTATATTTAGCCATCTGGTAATATCGTAAATGGCTTGGTCGCAAAATATTCAGGTTATATGAATAATAATGAGTCGTAGAAGCAAATCTGGGCTTATATTTGACAAACTTTTCCTTAACACACGGCCCTCTTTTAGAGATTTTTGGATATTTTGTCCAACTCTGAATAACATAATTGGTTTGATCGCAAAATAATTAAAATAAAAAAAGCAGTCGTAGAGCGCTGACTTGGACTTGGCTTAAAACTGAATTCGTTTATTTCTCAATTTTAAATTTTTACAAAATATTGTCCCTCTCTGAATTTCGTAAATGACTTGTTATTGAAAAAATTTGAATTGATTCGATTGGGTCTTTTATATGCTTCAGAGTTAAAAGTTCAGACTCAATCATTTCATCTCAAATTTTTTGATTTCACAATATGTATTTTGCACCAACTCTGAATATCGTAAATGTTCTTTAAATACGATACGAAGGGGTTTCGTATATTTTAAACCACGAAATCTCTTTCAAAGAAGACCCAAGTAGAAGAATAGTTATTTCCTGTAAGCCTTCCGGAATTTAAAACAGTGATGATAAGTGGGATCGTGAGCCAAAAAGCGGCGTTGGCCGAAAACCTGATTGCTCTGAGTTGATGTAAATTTCGTATATTTGTCCTGTTTAAGTCTCAATTGGTAGCAATTCTGTTACGGTAAACTGTTTCCGCACAGCTTACGAACTAGCTTACTCATTTTTTGTGAACTACTAAAAACGAACCAGTCAAAAGAATCAAAGAACTGCCTTTTAATTTATTCTCCTATCAAGCAGGCGCGCTTCAATTCGTTAAACAATATATATTTTTAAGTGACAAATTGTTAAAAAAAAAGCAAGATGATATTGATTCTCCAAACTGGTCTTTTCGCTGAATTCTTTATGGATGGATCCTTAATGTACGCCGGTAAATATAAAGCATAACACCTTTCTTCCTTATTGTTGGAGATTGGAGGGGTAATTGCGTTGCGAAGTGTTGTCATTTCCGTTGTCGTTTGTTTGAATTGGTCAAATGCATTTTCTTTGTGTTGACAAGGCGCAGCAGGCAGTGATGACTAGTCAGAGATATGTACATATGTATCTATATCTGGTACAATGAGCCATAGGCTCGTACTTGCAGGCGCGCAGTACAACGTTCAGTTGTCTTACAGCCACAATATTGTGAGGTAGTGAAATTGCCTGAAACTGCCACAGGAAATTTTCCGAAAATATAATTTTAATGTAGACAATGATCTCTCTAGTGATTAGAAGACTAATGAAAAGAGGTAGAACGAACGAGGCAATTATTAAATAAATTATTAAAATTATGTTTTTTTTTTGTGACATTTTTCAGATTGCGATTGCGGCTGTGTGGACTCGTATAAAAACGGCAGCGTTGACAACGCCAGCCACGGCCCCGAGCAGCAGGAAGGAGGAGCAGCAGCAGCAGCTACCCAACAATTGGTTAGCAGCAGCCTCAAGACGGCGCACACAAAGGTTGCCACCTCTGGGGGGCATGCCAATACGCAGCCCCCCAGTAAACGTTCAAGCAGCGGTGCCGATGGCGATTATCAGCTGGTCCAACATGAAGTACTTTACTCGCTGTCGGCGGAGTATGAGGTGGGTTTGAAAACCAAAAGCATGCTTTATTGTTCACTTACTCATCCCTCTTCTCTTCTTTTAAACAGGTACTGGAGTTCTTGGGGCGCGGCACATTTGGTCAGGTGGTCAAATGCTGGAAACGTGGCACCTCTGAAATTGTAGCCATTAAAATTCTGAAAAATCATCCTTCATATGCAAGACAGGGCCAGATCGAAGTGTCCATACTGTCACGTCTGAGTCAAGAGAATGCCGATGAGTTTAATTTTGTGCGTGCATTTGAGTGTTTTCAACACAAAAACCATACCTGTCTGGTTTTTGAGATGCTGGAACAGAATCTTTATGATTTTCTCAAACAAAACAAATTTTCACCATTGCCCCTGAAGTACATACGTCCCATTCTAGAGCAGGTAAGTCTCAACGTTTAGTGCCAACGATATCCTACCTTTTCTACTTTATACCCAACCCCTACCATCAGGTGTTGACGGCCCTGTTGAAGTTAAAGCAATTGGGTCTGATTCATGCCGATCTGAAGCCCGAGAATATAATGCTGGTCGATCCAGTGCGTCAACCTTATCGCGTTAAGGTCATTGACTTTGGTAGCGCTTCGCACGTGAGCAAAACTGTGTGCAATACTTATCTACAATCCCGTTACTACCGTGCACCGGAGATTATCTTGGGTCTGCCATTCTGTGAAGCCATCGATATGTGGTCCCTGGGTTGTGTGGTAGCCGAACTCTTTCTGGGTTGGCCCCTCTATCCGGGCAGTTCGGAATTCGATCAGATACGGTACATATCACAAACGCAGGGTTTGCCCACCGAGCATATGCTGAATAGTGCATCAAAGACCTCCAAATTCTTTTATCGTGATGTGGACTCGACGTATCCGTTTTGGCGTTTAAAGACCACCGAAGAGCATGAGGCCGAGACGAATACCAAGAGTAAAGAGGCACGCAAATATATATTCAACTGTCTGGATGATATTGGACAGGTGAATGTACCCACAGATCTGGAGGGTGGCCAATTGCTGGCCGAGAAGACAGATCGTAGGGAGTTTATTGATCTGTTGAAGCGTATGCTAACCATTGACCAAGAGCGTCGTCTGACACCGGCCGAGGCCTTGGGTCACTCCTTTACGAGGCTTACCCATCTGGTGGATTATGTGTATTGCAATAATGTCAAGGCATCGGTTCAGATGATGGAGGTGTGTCGACGCGGCGACTTTCATACGTGAGTATAGAGCACGCTCAACACTTTTGAGGGTCTTTAATCCCCGTTTTTAATTTCCAGAGTACAACCCGCTTCGACTTTGGTCACCAACTTTGTGCCAAGTAGCACAGAGAATATGACCTTCACCATTAACAATCAGTTAACCAGTCAGGTCCAACGTCTGGTACGAGATGGTCGTCCGCTGGCCTATGAGGGTCTCTATCAAATCTACAATGGACGCAGTGTGGCACGCCAATATCCTCAAGCGCGTACAGACAGTTTTCAACATCAGTTGGTGTCCAATATATTGTGTCCACCCTCCTATCAGGCCATGCCTAGCCCCACCAAGCATGTGGTAGTAGGTAGTGCCACCATGCAGCCACCATTGCAAGTGCCACCGCAGCAATATGTAAATGTACCGGTGCCAGTATCCATGGTAGAGCCCACTTCGGGCCAACGAATGCTGTTAACCAATCGGGTGCAGGCCAGTGGAGTGGCCTGGCCACAAACCGGACGTCAAATGGCCCTGGTACCCTCCTGGCCGCAACAGGCTCCCGCACACTCTTTAATAGTGGACTCGACACCGCTGTTCAATGTAGAAGAGATCTATCCCAAGCATCATCTCAACTTGCCACGCAATGATCTCAAGAAGGAGTCGCCGGCTCATCATTTAGCGTGAGTATTAAGTAGAGAGGGTTAAAGCCCACAGACAATATATTAACTTGATAGTCCCAATTTGGTTTTATACAGCAAGGGCAACTCTTATCGCGTGCCGCGACATGAGAAGAAGGAACACCAACAGCTGTCGCCTGTAAAGAAACGCGTCAAGGAGAGTTCACCACCGCATCAGCAGCGATACCAGCGTGCGGCCCATGTCTCGCCGCAGTACCATAATCATCACAATTGCAATTATGGTGGAGGTGGAGGCTATAATCCCAGTTCCGCTGGAGCAGTGGTAGCCTCATCGGCCACCTCGAACAGCAGTGAGTACCCAAGAATAAATTGGATAGTTTTTGATGATCGTCTGTATGATTTGCCGGTATACTTTGGGAGTGAATAGTTAACTATCCGAAAGAATGATAGAATATTTAATAACTATCCATTTGAACTGTTGAAAAATATTATATTTTCAATATCATATCAATTTGATCTTTATGAAATATCCATTTGTATCTTTTATCCTACTATATCACAATTCTTTCCAGATTTATGAATATCCATTATTTCTTAATTAATATCCATTTGATCTCAGTGACATATCCCATGGATCTGTTATCAATATCCTTTCAAATATCAGCTCAGATCTAAATGGCGTATCCCCTGGATCTGTCATTAATATCCTTCCCAAATAAAAAACAGCACAATTATTTTTTATCAATTTTTTTGGTTTTTAAATTTTTTAATATATCGAGTTTGTGTGCCAAGTCATCAATGGTGACAACTAGGGTTGTTGAATATTTCAAAAATATCTATATCGATATCATTTCGATATAAATATTTTTGTGTCAAAAACATCGATATTATCGATATTTTCGATATTTTTCAATAAAAGCTCATTCAGTTAAATCTTCGAAACTTAAAAACTTCTGATTTTAACAATAATCGTTAGGCAAAGATTTTAGGAAGACGCGTTGAGTTATGTGCTCATCGGTCATTCGGCATCTGGTGTCAGAAACCACACTTTTTATAGCCGATGCCAATCGTTCCGATGGCACGGAGCTTCCCGGTGTAATGTAATAATGACAATGCCAAGTCAGAAAGCACTGGCAATGCGTCTTTCTCTGCAATCCAGAACTTAATAGGGTACCGTTCCAGGGCAAACAACGGTAAATTAAAATACAGATCCAATAACCAACAGATCGGCTTGAAGACAAATAGAATCAATTGATCCATTTCTCACAAAATGAGCCTTAACCGTCAGATAGGCCCTGTTAGAGTTGGTAATGGTAACGGCATCGCAGGTGAATGCAAAACTATAGATTTGCCGAAACGCCTGTTTCACTTTATCCTTACAATTATCATACTTTTCTTCAATCAATTCTGTTGCCTGTAAATAATGGCGAGATCATAAATTTTAATGATTTTACATATTACCCAAATAAAACACCTTGTCGTTGGCAAGTGGAGGTGGGGATGGATAGAGTATACTAATTAAAAATACACACCTTTGAGTGACTTGGCATTTTACGCATTTGCTCATAAGGTACATAAACACTTCCTTTTCCACACTGCAGACAGGAAGATTGTTCTTGCATATCATACGTAACACAGCTTCCGATATTTCATTTGATTTACGTCCATTATCTGCAGACACACGTACATTATTTTATAAAAAAATTTAATTATTTAGTTTCCATATTTACCTTTGAAGTCTCCCATATTCTTTATCGCATCCACTACTAATGTCTGGTTTGGTGGAATTTTCGTCTAAAAAAATTTGAAGATTTTAAACAAAATTATAGATTTACATTAGAGCTTCCGGAGATTAAAAAAACCCGAGCCTGTTTATGCCCTTTTTTATAGACTTACAAACATATGTATATACAAGCATGCACATTAGACTGAACATAATTATATGGGAATTTTTATTTTTGAAATGTTCTGTTCCTCAGGGCGCAAAAAATTCGTAATAATTTCTAGTTACCGTAATGGAAAACAATTCGAAATTTTAGGTTAAATACTGGCGCCGTGGGCTTAAAGTTTCCTTTATTAAATTTCAATTTCCTATTCACTTTATCGAAGAAGTAACCTTTGAGATGCCAAATGTTGTTGTAGAATTAAAAATCTATTTTTAAAAATATTTTATGCAAAGCCAAACTAAGATAGAGAACTCGAATACCACTTAGTTATGGGCGCGTTGCGCCACTTCTGGATTCAGCAAAACTACCATATAGAAAAGATGTCTTGGCGGGACTTAAGAGACTGTCCAAACTGCACAAGTTGATGGTGTATTGAAATTATTCGGGCTTACTATGTAACTAGGAAAGACATGTGTGCAGAAGCTTAAGAAGACTTAATGATCAGTATGTGGCTCAAAGAAAAAATGTCGCGATAAAGAGTTGTACTGCAACAGACAAAGGAATTTTATGGACTGTTTATTTACTGAAAAGCCTCAAAGTTGTGAATGATGCCGGAGAAAGAGGCGTGAAACTATCTGAGGACTTCAATGGGCGCTTTATTAAACTCGATGCTGCACCTTCAGTGCATCGAAGAGCACAGGCAATCCTATCCTAGCAAAAGAACTACTATTATGAATTGAATAACCTTTTAAGTTAATTTATTTTTACTTTTTTTTTGGCCGACCATTTGTAATAAAGTTTTTCATCAGCGAACAACTTTGCTCAACACATTTTTTTATTTTTGGGCAATTGGCAAATACGCAGAGTTCCACGCGAACAAAGCTAGCGGAGCATGTAATGTTCGGGCAAAAATGCCTACGCCCAAGGACCACTTCATTTCACTATATGTCACATCCCGATCCTGCAGTTTTAACTCAGGTACAGCACTGATTTTTTTAAGTTCAAGAATAACGTTTGGCATCTCAAAGGTTGCTTTAATGAATAGGTAAAATGAAAAAGGGGAAAATGAAATTTAATTTAAGATCTTTAAACCCGGCGCCAGTATTAAACCTTAAAATTTCGAGTTTTGGTTTTTTTGTCATGGTAATTAGAAATAATGAAGAATTTTTTGCGCATTGAGGAACAGAAACATTTAAAAAAATATTTATCATATAAGGGACGTTCAGTCTAATGCACATATGTATTTATGTTCAATACCAGTACATTTAATTTGCAGCCGCAATATAAGAAATGTATAAATAGCCGTCAATTCCACACACGAAGAACAAAATTCCCAGATTCAAAATGATATACATATACTTACATTTGCCGTTGATAAGTTACATTTCTGCCAAACATCTCCATGCTTTGCTTTTAAGTGCACCTTTTTATTAGTTGAGTTACCACTGGTCTTTACAACTTTATTGCACTGCGATTTCTGTGCATCAACTTTAATAAAATATCTTTTAAGTATTTTGCCTTAAATGCCCAGCGCAAAACAAAAATATCCCTGAAAAATATCACCAAAAAATATTCGTTATCCGATATATCGCCTCCGAAAAATATTCGATAATGATATTCTTCATTTTGGGCAAAAATATCGATATTTCGATATTTCGATAATATTTTCGACAACCCTAGTGACAACTCTGCAAATTCAGCTGTTCACAGAATCCTGATCATCCGCTTCCACCACATAATGCAGGCCTTGCGGACGTTTGTCTTCAAAATTGTGAAAAGCAAAAAACAAAGAAGTTGAAATACTTTTCACCTGATAGGAAAAAGATTAAATATACATTTAGAGAAACAGTAAAACCTGAAGACAAAGCCAGCTTCTTTATATTCTTTTTCCAATTTCAATTATCCAAAATTCGAAATCATTACGGACGGGCAAACTAGGCTCAATCGTCTCACTTCTCACTTTATTTACAATTCCCTTTTAATTTTCTTCAGGCAGTCTTTCTCTATCAAGTTATCGATTGCCGATAACAAAATTCGATACTTCAATCAAAATAAGATCAATTTGAACCTATTTTGATATCCTTTAGAGCTTTTTCACGTAAAAAGTATACGGCAAAAAGAAGAATTTTTAATTTTAATCTAACGGAGCTAAAATGTTCGGGGATCATTTTTTTCTGTTTAAAAGAAATGAGAATATGAAAGCACTCAAGTTTTAATCAACCTCTTCTTCTTCCCCAGATATTGTCAATGCCAGTGGAGGTGGCTCCTCAAGTTCGCATCATCATCATGTCCCAGTGGCTCATGCCCCACATGGCGGCAGTGGCAGTGCCTATAACACCTCTGGTCATCATATTGTACAGAACTGCAATGGCAATGGAGCCTATCATACCTCCAGCCAGCCACCGGCTCACACCTCCCATCAACAGCAGCAGCAGCAGCAGCCACCGCAGCAGCAACATGTGAAACAGCAGCCAACGATTACCATACATGATACACCCTCACCCACGGCTGTGATCACCATTTCGGATAGTGAGGATGAGGGTGGCGAAGCCGGTGGAGCCGTACCCACATTAGCCACCGCTCCGGTTAAACAGCGTGCCCATGCCCAATCGCAGACCAGTAGCAGTTTGCTGCAACACTCGAACTCTTCGTCCAGCACTTCGCTGCACTGTCGCAACAGTGTCCAGCCGCAGCAGCAACAACAACAACAGCAGCAGCAGCAGCAGTCAATCAATTATGGTAATGCCCACAACAACAACAACATCTCCATGTCCTCCACTGGTTGCCCACCACGTCTTATGGTCAGCAAGGGTAGCGGTAGCCAGACCCATCATCATCATCATTCAAGTGGAAGTGGAAATGGATTTGGTGCTGCTGCTTCTTCAATAGACACCTCCTCCTCGAACTCCTGCTCTCAACAGCAACAGCCTCAGCCTCAACAGCAACAACAACCGCAATATCAGCCATCCACATCCACTTCCAATCCACAACAGCCACTCTCACATCACCATCATAGTCAGCTTCCCAACCCCCCCTCCATTTCCATTTCCACACAGTTTAGCTGCCCCTCCCAGCACCACTTACCCCCCGTCCCCGGCCCCGCCTCTGTCCCAGCCCCTGCCCCTGTGCCCCAACCCCAAACTCAATCGCATCTCAGTCGCCATAAAGCATCGCACGTCCAGCTAGTAATTCCATGCGTAACCGTAGGTGACCACGATCCAGAGGAAGCACGTCGACGACACCATGCCACAGCCGCCGCTGCCGTCAGTCCCAAGCATCATCATCATAACCATCAGCAGCAACAGCAGCAGCAACCGCAGCCGCAACAGGTGCAGCCCGCCCAGCAGACGCCGCACTATCAAACACCACCCCAACCCAACATCAAATATGAGCCGGGACAATCACAAAAGAAACGCATTTTGGCCATGGCCCAAAATGAGTGCAACTATCAGCCCCAAGTGCATCAACAGCAGCAGGTGCAGCAGGTGGTGCCGGCTCAATCCTCCGCCAGTTTGCCGCACATTCCGCCCAAGCAGGAGCCGGCTGAATTCTATCCGGAGTATGCCCCTCCCCAGCAGCAGACACAGCAGCCGCCGCCGCCCCAGCATCAACAGCAGCAGCAGCAGCATCAGCAACAGCTGGATACCAAGCGCTCCTCCTGGGCACCCACTTCCAGCGGTGGTGCTCCTCCCCTGGCCCATCCTAAGCGTGAGGCACCATCGGCTGCTCCCATCAGCTATGTAGCTCCAGTGGTGGCACCACCATTGGCTCATTCGAAGAGTAATTCCAGCTCTTCATCGATTAGTGCAGCGGCTGCAGCCGCCGCTGCTGCAGCTGCTGCCGCTGCGGCGGCCAGTGTGGGTCCACCATCGTGGGGTGCTCCTCAGGTCTATCGACAGCCATCCCAACCACCGCCACCGGCAAATGTACCAGGAGTGCCTCAACCAGCGGCTGCTCCACATCATCATCACCCAAGTCATGGACATCATCATCATCAGGCCGGCACGCCGCTGGGTGGATCACCGTCGTCTACGGCTGCGGCAGCAATGCTACAACCGGACATTTACGCTCAGGGCGATATGTATAGACGTCCCACGGTCTTTGTATCCCAGGCAGCACCCACCTATGCCTATGCGAATCGTGCACTACAACAGGCACCGCCGCCAGCCCACAATAGCTCAAGCCGTCAGGTAAGGATGAGAGGTGAATTAATAAAAATGGTGCCCAATGAATTCGTTTAGATGAACACATAAAAACTTATAAAGGAGCATCAAGTCAAGTTCATAATTACACAAGCAGACAAGGGGAACAAGACAGTTGTAATGTACAAAAGGGAATACATGGACAAGATGGAAAAACTATTCGAGGACAAGACCACATACAAGAAAGTACGTAAGGATCCAACACAGACACTTATAAAGAAAAACAACACTATAGTAAATCATCTATACAAGCAAAACCATATTGATGCTAAACTAAAAATGGGACTATACTGTTCTGGAGGTCACGCACCAAGAATGTATGGTCTGCCAAAGATTCATAAACAGGGCACGCCACTGAGGCCGATCGCGGCATCGACAAACGTCCCGTGTTACAAATTGGCAAAACATGTAGGAACGATTATTAAAAACATCGTCTCTGACAAATACAACATTCAAAACGCGACACAATTAAAAGATAAATTGATGGAGGAACGAATTGAAAGTGATGAGATACTAGTATCGTTTGATGTTGTCTCATTATTTACGAATATACCCGTAAAACTAGCCATTAAGAATATCATGGACAAATGGACGGACATATCGATACACACAAATATACCAAAGGCTAAATTTAGGGAAATACTGGAATTCGTACTCATCGAAAACAATTACGTGGCATTTGACAATAACATATATACCCAAATATTTGGTATGCCTATGGGAAACCCGATATCGCCTACTATTGCAAATGTAGTACTAGACAAAATATTGGACGATACAAAGGAGGAACTGGACAAACAAAATATACATTTAAGACACCTATATAAATATGTGGATGATATATTTTGCGTGATAAAAAAGGACGAACAAGAGAAGATATTGGAGACGTTAAACAAACAACATCCAAGAATACAATTCACAATAGAGGTGGAGAAAAACCAGACAATACCATATTTAGACACAGAGATAAAAAGAGAAGAAGGAAAACTATTATTTAAATGGTACACAAAGGACACAGCATCAGGACGCATAATGAACTTTCATTCGCATCAACCACTTTCCCAAAAAATTAACACTGCCAAAAATATGATATCCAAAGCATACACACTAAGCGACCAAAAATATAGACCGGAAATATACATTAAATTAAGGAAAATACTCTTTAAAAATAACTTTCTAAGACAGCTCATCGAAACACTTGTCACAAACGCCACAAAAAAGAATACCGCCCCGAACCCCAATAAGGAAAACAAAGATACAATTTACATAAGCGTACCGTACGTGGACAAAATAACAAATAAACACTCAATTACTAAAATAATTCCAACCAAACATTCAAACATAACGTACGCTTACAAAGCTCATACAAACATAAGGAAACTCTTCACAAACACCAAAGACAGATTAATTAAGGAACAACAACAAAACGTAATATACGAAATTACATGTAAAGGAAAAGAGGGAGAATCTTGCGACGGCGTCTACATAGGAACAACAAAACGACCGCTTCAAACACGAGTATCAGAGCACAAAGGTGACGCAAAAAACAAAAAAGAGACAACGGCACTATCGCAACATTTGACATCAGCTGGTCACACAGCTGATTTTGACAATGTTAAGTTGCTAGACATAGAGAGGAGAGAGAGAACGAGACTAACATTGGAGAGCTTACGCATTCAACAGAGAGGAGAGAGAGCACTAAATTACAAAGAAGACTTTTACCAAAGCAACTACATCTACGCGGCAGCAATAGCGGAAAGAAACAATAAACAAACAAAACACACAACAAAACGCACAATGGGACGACTTAACAATAATAATTGCACAACAACTAGACTAACACTATGACAAAAATTATTATGTATGTATGTATAAAAATGTATGTTTTATGTTATTGTTGTTTAATATGATAAAATAAACACAGGCTCCCTGATGAAGGCGGGATAAGCCGCTGAAACGCGTAGGAGAAGAAGAAGAAATAAAATATGAATTTTTATTTTGGATGAGAGACAACGGCCATTGCAAGAAAATTACTAATATCCTTTTTACGATATTAAAACTATGCGGTACAAATGGATACCAAAGTCATCCAATGAATATTCAAGGAATATCCTAATTTTTCATTTTTGTATTGTAGATTAGTTTTTTTTATGATCAGAAGAGCAAATCCATCTTATAATGTTGTTTATCCATTAAGGATTGTAAAAGGGAACCCCCCTCGAATTTTTTCCCCTTTTCTTTGGTCAGCCATCCGTTTTTCCCTTTTTTTTTTTTTCCCCCCACTCAAACCCTTATAAATATAAAATTTATTTTTTTTTTTTTTTTTTTTTTTTTTTATTTTTTTGTTTCTTTCCTCCACCCATACCATATATATTTTTTTTTTTTTTTTTATTTATTTTTTTTTTTTTTTTTAATTTTTTTATTTTTTTTTTTAATTGAAGGAAAAGTGTAGCAAATTAGCTTAGTAAGATGCAGGAGCAAACAGTTGGTGAGAGAGTTCAGATTTTAAACAAAGCGAACGACCAGACAAAAGCAACGTTTACTTACTCAGCTCAGCTCAGTGTTCAAATTACGATGAACCTTTTGCAGGCGGGATATATTCAATAATGAAATTTCTTTCAATCTATAACGAATTGCATCACCCTACCCTAAACTTAAATATAATTTCATTCATTTACTAATTACTTTTCTCATTTCCTTTACCAGGTCATACCATCGCACCCATTGCCGGCCCATATTCAAATCCCTTCGCAGTACAGCCAATTTGGACCCCTCAGTCCTGCCCAGGTAGCTGCCAGCAAGCATGCAGCGCACTTTGCGCCCAACATATGGTATGGTGCTGAGTAGCTTGCAGGGTGAACAACAACAACATCAACGGGTTGATGAGGACGCAGAGACCACACCAAATCAACCCTTACCACACCCCCTACATTGATCTTGAGCTAGAACTTGATTGAATTGATTGATGCTCGAGTGAGTCCGCAAATGCCAAAAACCAGGGTTTTGCAAAAAAACAGTTTAAAGGCCTATTTTAAGACAAATTTCTAAATGAATTTCTTTTTTCTGTTTCCCTTCCTACAATTAGATCGTTTGTGGCCTCGGATGGGGATACAACTGACAATAGCCAGGAGTTGCAACAATTAACGCAATGTTGGTGGTTTATGTTGTTAATGCAACAAACCATGTTGCAATCAGCTGGAGCCACCTCATCATCTACAACAACTAGAAAAACTCGCCGCAAACGTTAAGAACACGTCATCGCCGCTTTTAACAAGAGTTTGTTTAATGCTTCTGAGCATTCTATTATTATTATTTAATATCTTTTTTTTTAAATATAAATGTAAAGCATTTCTACACTTGGTTACAGTGTAAAATGCTAAAAAAAAGAAACAACAGCAGTTGCAAACAAAATTAATTCTATGCATAGGTCCTAACAAACACTACACTTTTCTATAAATTTGAATTTTTCTCAAAAAAAAAAAACAAAAACAAACCATAAGTCAGAAAAAAACCTAAAGCGTTTCATTATGTGTGTTGTATATTTTATGATAAACTTCTATAAGTATATATAATTATAAATATATATTCTACACGATATACATACGCATATGTAATACTATTATGATACAAATACTAAATGCAATTTAATACATACATCCAACAACACACACACACACACACACACTTTGCAAAATGGAACAACTACAAATAGTTACAGCAAAAATAATTAAATAGAATTTTTTAGACTTTTAGAAAGTACCTCAACAAAACATAATATAAAACAAGCCACTAAAACAACAAATGCGAAATGTTATGCAATTGCCTTTTACACAACCGAAAGAAGAAGAAAAAAATATGATAAAAATTATTACTAAAACAAACAAACAACAACAAAAACATACCGCAAAAACCTTACTAGCAAAACCAAGCAAATATATAGGAACCTAAACTTAGATATCTTAACGAACCGAAAATATAAATCTAAGCATGCGATATATAGATAATAGAGCTAGTTGGATACTGAATGGATTATTTTACAAGCCACATACATACACACACACACACACACACACACACAAAACACACTCATAGAAATTACCAATACCATTACAATACTATACTAAGTTTAAACAAATAGTTTAAGAGGCGAATTGTACATATAAAAAATTACAATTTTAATTACTTTTGTTGGGGTCAAAACTAAGAAAAAACTGACTACTAACTCAAGATTGATAAATATGCAGTCAGTGTAACGATTTCTTTTCAATTTAAGCTAGTTTATTTGTATTTTTTTTACACTACTCTGCGTTTAAGTTACCTATTTTTTTTTTTTGAAGATGGTTGAATATGTCAGATCCCTTAAATATTTCCCAAAAAAATGGTGTGGATACTACTGAAAACATATGAATTACTAGCTGAACCCGCCGCGACTTTGTTTTTGTCCAAGATTTTAAGAAATTGTAGCAAATGTGTTGTTTTATCTTATTGTGTAAAAATATATCAAAATTTTGCTTCATCAGCAACTGCTTGCCCATAATTGGGAAGGTATAGATTCCTAAGGGCCGATTTCACATCTTTTACAAAGAGCTATCTGTCACATAAACAAATCTTCTTCTTCTTCTAGTTCCGATCCCGTGTGGGACATAGGGCATCAACCACTCCTCTCTTCCAACGAACTCTGTTGTTGGCCGTAGCTTTCAGTTCTCTCCAGGTCTTCCCGATGCTTTCCGCTTCTCTACCAACAGTCCTCCTCCAAGTTTCTTTGGGTCTGCCTGGTGTCCGGCCTAATCCATCCAGTGGGTTCCACTCCATTGCCTTCTTGGCGATATTGCTTTCACTTTTACGCAATGTATGCCCTATCCAGCTCCATTTCAATCTGCGTATTATGGTGTCGACACTCTCCATATTTGCGCGTTTTAATAGCTCGGAGTTTCGTATTCTGTCAGGCCAGAAAATACAAAATATCCGACGCAGGCATCGGTTCACGAATGTTTGAATTTTGGACACTATGGAAGTTGTCATTTTCCAAGTGGAGGAACCGTATAGGAGCACTGGCATTATGTTAGACTTGAAAAGCCTTATTTTGAGCCAGTGTGGATATGATGAGCATCGCCAAACGACCGACAGCATCCCAAAAGCACCCTTAGCTTTCTGAAGGCGCGACTCCACATCGAGCTCTGTACCTCCATCCACGGCGACTACGCTGCCCAGGTAGTTGAATTGCTGGACTTGTTCAATGGGCTGATCATCCAAAACCAGCGATTGGGATTGTCCGGAACATAAACAAATAACAGATCAAAATCTAAGCTTATCTGAAACCTAGCAGCTATCTTTATGAATAGAAACCGGCCCTTTTCCAACAATTAAAGAGACAATATTTTTTGATGAAACTTCGACGTCAAGTCCCGTTTCGTTGAACCATAGATAACGAACTAAATATCATAACAAATTGTCCTCATATCAGCCTTTTGGCTTGGCTTTTCCCTTTTTTCTCCATCCCTTCTTTCGCAGCACTTGACTCTTTCCCCTCGGGAACCTTCCTCCGCTCTCCACTCTTTCCTGTCTCCCCTCATTTCTGACAGAAGCGTTGTTGATTAAGCAAATTTTCTTCATGATATTGCCTGAGCGCCTCAATTCATTTGATGTGGCCCATATAAACGTTTTTCTTTGGCGTTTTCACCCACTTCGCGGACGAATTTCCCAAGTTTTCTTCCTTAGTGCGCGCCTGCATAACTAAGCAAAGGTCTCTATGCCAAATCTTAGATCTCTAGGATAAGCAGTTTTGGCTGTAAATGTAAAATTGGCTATCAGCTCCTCCAACGGGGCCCAGCCAAGCTTCTCACAATCTCTTTGCCGTGTGTGCTTTAAATTTTTCGCACAAGAGAAAGGGACCTACAGTTTAACGCCGAATCCGAACGGCAAAGTTTGAGAATTTGCTGTGGGTTGATAATATGTCAGTCTGTCAGTCGGGAGTACAGATTTATAAGTATAGATAGAATATATACAGTATTGGTTTTGCATCTTACCTTCCCTAAACGCTTACGTAATGGGTAGCCTCAACGAGTTTTTAGTAAATTACATGCTCAATTTCATAATTGAATGGAAATAGTCCAAATTTGTTCTAAAAGTGGGAAACAAGAGCAGTCCTCATTGTATATTAGTGTTAACCACTGAACCGAAACAAAATTGAAACCAGCTCAGTCGATGAATTAAGTCAGAGCTGGTTTGCGTCCGCTTTATTTTTGCACACCAATACACTCGCAGTTTTTGGACTCGCTCTTGCTGACAAACCCTGGTTTAAGTCTTCTGTAAACCACTGAAACAAAATTGTCAAAATTTAAGTACGTTGGGCCTCTGGTTTTGTATACACAATCCGTTTGCTTACCTATTCCCTTAAGGCCATTTATAGGCTCTTAGCAGGCTCTTCTTACCTTTTTTTGAACTTATATTAGGTCTTCAGTATCAAATTCGGTCTCTAAGTCAAATTGCGTCTGACTTTAAATTTCCATTTCTTTGGAGAAATCATTTAAATAGATCTAATATAAGACCAACACCAAACCCCCTAGAACCGGTTCGTGATAGTCATTCATTCGATGTTTGGGTGAACGTATTCCCAAACTTTTCACTAGCGTAAACGGTATGGAAGGTCTTACGCCTTCTTTAACGCAAGCTCGTAGAAGACAATTTGAGTCAAAAAAGCTACAACAACCAAAGACCAATATAATCTCTAAGATGCCGAACGCCCATACAATGGTTTTGCAATATGCAGCTGTTTTTTTTTTTGTGGCGCCAAAAATCGCGCTCTCTCCGCTCACACAAAGTTGAGAGCGTAAAAATCTAAAAGTAGAATGCACTTGCTTGTGTGAGTAATGCTTGAGAATACGTGTGCACACTTACAGTCGTCGGCTGTCGCTGTATGCGTACAAAAACGCGGCTGGCTCTAGAGCGCTCTCTCTCTCTCTCTCTCTGGCTTCTGGACAAAATTTCAAGAGAGCGAAAAGCCAGATGAAAAGCCAGGGGCAAAAAATCGTATGGCGTTACTCATCTTCATATTCTAATGTCTTTGCAACAACCCTCTCAAGCCCCCGCCTACAACACATCTTCTTTATTTCAAAAAACGTTCGGTTCAAAATATTACTGAAAGTTTATATTCCAAATTTTGTTTTGGTCAAGACAAAAGTTGATTAATTAAGAACTTAAGACTTGCAGTTTAAGAAGTATGGGAACAACCAACTAAGTTTCAGGCTTTAGTATATTAAGCCTTGTTCCTCAATTCCACTTCCACAAAATTTTTTTGAAAGTAGAATAGAGGACAAGTCTTAATCAGATTTCCAAGGCAATTTTCGTTAGTATTTTCCTAAGCTTACTAGATCAGTTATTACAAAACTCTGAATTTATTGAGCAGTTTAAACTAATTGCTCAATCCCAAGTGAATTCAATTTGGGAGAAAAGAACAATGGAATCTAGTAAGCACAGATTTATACAACTTAGGGCCGATTTCTGTTCGCCCAGATAGCTGCTATTTGTCAAATAGTCATCGATTTTACACTGTTATTTGTCAGTTTATGTGACAGATAGCTCTATGTAGAAGATGTGAAATCGGCCCTTAATTCGAAATACAAATGTGTCTACAAAAATCGAGACAGAATTGGGAAAATTTGAGAAAAAGTAACTCTGTAATCTAATCGATTTCATATCTGAACCCGAATTTACCAATAGTTTCTACACAATATTTTGGTTTTTTAAATCAAAGTTTAAACCAAGTTGCCAAGTAACTTATGGGTCAAAATCAATATTTTTGGCATTACCCTGTCTCCAACTAATATTCATATGTTTTTTTGTTAAAATTCCCACCAAGATTTGATTTAAAAATCAACCATCCCCAAACCCCTTTTCGAGAATGTTCACTAAAGTACAAAATATCAAGCAATCTAGCCCGTAATTGAACAGTTGTTAGACTTTTAAAAAATGTTTCTAATTTAATCTTAAATTTTAAAACCTATTTCCTATATCCCCTAAGCGCAGAGTTATACATTTCATTTCATACTTGTTTTTGTTTTTTGTGTGTAAATAGTAATAAAAATGTATGCAATTTTTCTACATGTACAAAACCAATGCTTACTACAACCCCTACTAAATATATATACATACATATATAAAATGATAGAAATATGATATACCTATACACGTATCCTTGTTAATTAGGTTTCTTAAAACTATTTTGTAGTTAGTCCTTAACTTGTCTATGTGTTTTTTTTTTTTCAAACTGTGGCACTTCCTATTATGATATATATGATAACTACAAATACCCCATGGCTAAATACATTTCATTACAAGAACTAAACCAGTTTATAGAGGGCACGAAACTTGTAGTAAACGTAACAAACGAAAAAAGTAAATGAATGAGAAATATTTGAAAGTCTAGCATATAATTATTGTGATGTAGTTTTTAACAAAAGAGAAATACAAAAAAAAAAATCGTGCAGAATTTTTGGTCGTCAACGTAATTAGCCGTAAATAAAGGAACTACAAATTAATTATATTAATCGAAATATGAATTACATATGTTAACTATTTAGTATGCAGACAACAGAAAAAAAGGGCAAAAAGTATAAGTTTAACATATGCAAACTTTTAGTAACAAAACAACAACAAAACAACATTTTTGTAGATCGTAAATAAGAAACGTTAGTGTTGTGAATATACGATATAGTATATATATATATATATATACGATAACGATTTATATATTTTGTGTATAAACAATAACAACAAGCAGAACTTGAGCAGCAAGCAGCTAAAAATTAGACAAATAATCTTAAGACAGGCCTGAATTTTTGGCTTTTTTATTTGTGTTTACTCTTTAGATCAAAGCAAAATACTAACTGTGTGGAAAACTAAAATAGTTTGCTAAAGGTAAAGACAAGGCTGCAAAAACTGGTATCCCCCCAAAAAAAAAACTTGACTCAATAATATTTTGCTTAAGAAAATTTATCATCAAAAATTATATATATATTTTCACGATCTTAAGAAGGTTTGAAATGCAGCCACCTCGCAACTTTCTGTAGAAGGTCTTTAGCTTCCACTTACCGTCCACAATCCTGTTTTACAGACCAGGCTCTTTTGGTAGCCTTCGCGATTTAACCTTAATCTTTATTACATGTTCGAATTTCGGGGGGGTTTTGCAGCCTTTGTTTTAGGGTGTTTTTTTTTTCTATACTTAGAAATTTTATGGACCATTTAAAGTTAAAAAATTTTTGTGTTGTTTTGTTCTTTATTTTTAAATCTAAGCGTAACCAAGCACTAATAATATATATTATACAACAAAAAAACAAACAAACTTTTCACTTTCTACTCAATGTTTAGAGAAGCAAACAAAAAATCAAGAACGCTTTAAATGTAACAAAAACGAAACGTTAATAGACTTAAAACCAACAAAACAAACAACAAGAAGTAAATTTATACTAAACACTCACACACAGACATATGCATATATCGATTTCTCTTTAAGACATACAAACAAATAATGTTTTAACTGTGTAGCCTTAAACAAAACAATTTCCAAATAATTATTATATATATCAACAAAACCAACAACAACAACAACAACGTTTGATCGATGTTTCAATGTACTTGTATTTGTAATCAAAAAAAAAAAAAACAAAACAAACAATGAGTTGCCTTTATTTTAACATTGTGTTTTTTCTTCTCTACATATATTTTAATTTGTATTCACTTAACTTTTTTAAACATTAATATGTATATCTAAACACAACAACATACAATACCACACATTACTTACTATTATCATATATACCTATAAATATATATAAATATTATTATATTTACTTATGTCCTAAACAAAACCATCAAAATATAATACATCTTAATAACGACAGCATAATTTGATCTTGAGTTTGGTTTTATTTGACTTTATTATTATTATCATTTCCCCCATATGATTTCAACAACATCAACAAGAACAACAAACAAATACAACAACATATATCCCACCAAATTACCAGAATAAAAAGTAAATAATTTTAAATATATTTCAACTTGAATTAAATGTGTGCAATATTATATTATAGTGCGAGCAATTTGCATAGATTGATATCTCTTTGTCCTCAGCTAATTAGTTTTAGTTTAATGACCAACCAGAGGTTTCTGCAGTTGTCAACGGATTGTCGGATTAATTAAGTTGTGCAAAAATACCCTCCCACACAAAACTCACACAAAACAACAACAACAAAAAAAGGAACAGCTCTAAGTTTAGATGACCAATTTGCAAAAGAACACCCAACAATTGATGAGCTTTTTTTTTAAAAATATAACAAATTTGTTGCTTTGACATGTGTTAAATGGAAAATCTATGAGCATTTAAATGAACACCAAAAACAACAAAGTTAGGTAAATAAAATGAACAAAATATATTGCGGGTACTTACTAGGACTGCTGATATCTTAAACAAACGTTTCAAAATTAAGAAAAATAAATTAGAAAGAAATTTGTGCTTAAGGAATCAACTTAAGGAATCTAAACTCCCTACAATGACCGCGTTCACTTGCATAAGTCCATGACATATAAGCGATTGATTGAGTTTGATTGTTCTGGTGAACACATTTGATGTGCAATCATGATTGCTAATTTTTTAAATTGTGCTTTGTTATCGATAGCAAACAGCTGGCAACATTAAACAATCAAGTAATTTTATAAAGACAAGTAAGTGTAAAAAGACTTTGATTTTGTTAAATGAATTGCGGATTGTATTGCAAGGCTTTGCTGGTAGGTGCAGAGTTATTTATAGAATGAACGAAATGAAGGATCTTTCAGCTCATTGTCCGAATGCGAATTAACATTGACAGTCTCTTCTCAGCGATTCTATCTAATTTTTCTAGAAAAAATCAAGCTATTGACGATATTCATTTCCCAAATTTAATAGACAGTAATTCATTATTTTCAGCTGTTTGCAGGCAAAAAGTCAAAACTTCTGCCAATATAAAAAATTTCATTTTTAATACCGGAAAATTTTTTAAAAGGGTTGACCAGAAGCCAATCACTTCGGTTTTGATTGATGATTTATGAGAGATGATTGATGTTTGCCATTATTTTCAACCAATTCGTTCCAACAATCATTTTGATTGTCTCTGAAGAGATTATAAACAGTTCGAACCGTTTGTAATAGAAATCTTATTCTAGTTGTAAGTCAACCCTCAAACAAGGCTCATTGTTGGGTTGTACGCAACCTACAAAAACATAGAAATTGTAACAAAATGCTACCACATGACACATTTAGCTTTTCTCTTCTAGCTTTAGGCCATGTTGAGCTTCTTAAGACGCATCCCAAGAAAGTAACCCAACAGACAATATTTCTTCATGATGTTCTTGACAATAAAGAACTCAAAAAGCAATCCAAATGTTTTGT